>NDGN010028420.1:0-10914 GCA_002564285.1 Tympanoctomys barrerae
GTGTGTGTGTGTGTGTGTGACAGAGAGAGAGAGAGAGAGAGAGAGAGAGAGAGAGAGAGAGATCATCAACTGAGACAGAGAGAAAACAAAGATGAAGGAGACACAAGGGACAAACGCAGGAACTGAGGAAAAGTCTCAGAAACACACGCCGCCCCGGACAAGAGTCCTGAGTGAGGCAGTAAGGGACAGGGATAGGCACACAGAAACAGGGACATGGAGAGGTGACATTAGACATAGACAGGTAACCACCAGGAAAAGAGGATGAAAAGCACCCAGAGATCATTTCCAAAGGCCTGCGGAACCAGCCTGAGCA
Source organism: Tympanoctomys barrerae (assembly GCA_002564285.1). Classification (NCBI taxonomy): domain Eukaryota; kingdom Metazoa; phylum Chordata; class Mammalia; order Rodentia; family Octodontidae; genus Tympanoctomys; species Tympanoctomys barrerae. The sequence goes on from NDGN010028420.1 coordinate 314, forward strand.
GCGAAGGAGGTGGAGAGAGAAAGCGAGATAACAGCGGGCAGCCTTTGGGCGAGCTGAGATTGATCCACTGCCTTCAGGCAGCCTGGCAACCTCCTGGGTCTTAAGTGAAAACAAATTCAATTCTCTCCTGCTGGAACAGCGGCCAAACGCAGGTCTGCTCAGGATCTGCCAGGAGGTGCGGCCAAGCAGATGTCCCCTGTGCTGGCCTGGCCCTGCCTCCTGCAGCCAGCCTGCAACTTCCTTCTTCCTGGCCTCTGAGGAAGAGACACAAGGGGAAGCAGGACACGCTACGTTTATTGCTGTGCGTGTTCGTATTTGCAGCAGCAGGTCTAAGCCAGCACTCTTATGAGAAAGAATAGCTCTCTCTAACAAAACGCAAAAACCTGAGATCTCAAAGTGAAAGGGAGATGTTAAAATTAGAAAGATATGGTTGGTTCCCATCCACCTTTCCTAAGCACCTCTCCTCCTAGCTCCTGGTCTCTACCATGGTGTGCAATATGCTTCTTAGCTCACCATGTTATAAAATTCAGTTTAGAAAGCACGTCTGAGAAACATGAAAGATGCATATCTGATCAAAGTTGTTCCAAATGACCTGCAGAAAAGGAAAGGCAGGCTATTAAATGACTCAGAGTGTGTCCATAGATAAAAATAAAACAGGCTAGGAGAAATACAAGTGTTCCCAGCAGTGGGTTCTACAAATGAGGCTTGCTAAGGAGAGGCACAGTCATCAAAACTCATTGTACTCCCTCAGCAGCCCTGTGCCCACTGTGCCAGTCCATCCGGGAACTCCGAGAGGAGGAGGAGGACCTGCGGCATTACCATTTATGGCCCGTTTCCTTCCTTTTGTTTTCTTTCTATATTTCATCACCTTATAGCTAGACCTTTACAATGACTGTATCTTTGCTGATGTGGTGCTACCTACAACCAGCTCTTGGCTGTCGGCACGGTTTCCTGAGATGGCCATTCCCAACGGTCACTGCGCTTAACGTCTCTACAACTGTGCCAAGACAGGCAAAGAGAAATTTTTGTTAACACAGTATTATAAAGTATATAAATGAAATGGTTTCCTTTCATTATTATTTACACGTATATCTGTGTCTGTGGGGAACTGAATCTGAATAATTTTTGTGCACCTCAATTTATCCAACTCTCAGTTCTCTGTAAAATGGAGATAAGAGTTGAATTTAACTTATTAATTATTATAAGCAGTGAGGATCCAATGGCTGCGAAGTACTTTGTGCAGTATCTGAGCTGTAGTAAGTGCTCAATAATAATCATTATTGTTAGTCAGTTTGAAAGATGAATCTAAGGGCCAGCAAGATAGCTCAGCAGACTAAGCACCTGCTTAGGCAAGCCCAGGGACTGAGGTTCAATCCCCAGCTCCACACGCCTCACAGGCCCCACCCTGAGGCACACTGAGCTGGCCCCTGAGATCAGGCATGGTGGCGCGCACCTATAATCCCAGTGCTGGGGAGGCTGAGACAGCAGGATGACCATGAATCTGGGCTGGATAGTGAGACCCTCTACCACGTACATTTAAAAAAGGAAAGAAAAATGAAGCTAGTTGAAGACACAAAAAAACTTGAATGTAAAGCTTTCAGGCAACCTTTGAAAAGGCAGGTACACTATTAGGAATGTACGCTGTCTTCATAAGAAAAGAAAACCAAACTCTCTCTGAGATGATATAGCCATCCTTCACAGGAAGAACAATAAGAAGAGAAAGCAGGAAACACACCAGCCATCCCCTGTGACATCAGGGACCAGGACCACTGAGATCCCCATGTCTAAGTTGCCTCCTGCTTGTGGGGAAGAACGATGAAGACTCACATCAAAGCACCTACTGCAGCAGAGGCTTTTCTGCTGAAGAGTCAACAGCAACATTTCTTTTCCTCCTTTCTCCCCTCCCTTTCCCCAACACAACCACATCTGAGGTTGAAGACACCTATAACTCACTGAGTGACTAACTCCAACAGACTTTTTCCAAGAAGGCTGCTGGCCCTGATAAAAGTATCTTACTATGACAGACATACATATCAGCAGGAACGTGGGAGGGGGGAACATATGCACTTTTGATAAGCTAAAGCAAAGTAGCTTGCAAATGAATGAGCTCACATAGGAACTGAACAGCAAAGCTCATTTCAGGTCACGCAGCTCTAAGATGAAAAGATGCAGGTCCAGGCATGGATGAAGGAGGTGGACGTTTCTGCAATTATAAGGCTTCTAGTGTACTAGGCACTTCAGCCAGCATGCACATTGAAAAGGTTAGTACAGCCAAAGGGTGTTCTCACGTTAGCCTTCTCTACCTCATCCCAACCCCTGGAGAGTTATTGGCATTTGTGCTTTCCTGAAGGGCTACAAAGCAACTGTGACTCAACATTTCTTACTCTTTGAAGTTCATCCTCTCTTCTGATGATGGAGAGATTCTACTCATGATTCTGTTCTGCAGGACAAGGCCTTCCATTTTGGCTTGATTCCTTGTTCTTTGATGGTTTTCTAATTCTTCCTTAGGCAGAGTCTGCCTTGAATCATCCTCTTCTTCGGGGACAATAGTTGAGTTGCAGTCCAGAATACAGCCTTGGCAGCTGTGATCCTGTCACCTGTGACTGGCTTCCTGAAGGAAACTGTTTTGGAATTCTAAATTCCTCCTGCCCCTCACTGTGTGTCTCACTCCAGGGGAGATAGACCACTGAATTCCATGGATAAATATTTTGGAGGCCCATATTTAGACTAGGGATAAAACACTTAATCATTCACTTACCGAACATTTCCCAAATATGTGGTTGTGTTACACATTGTGTCAATGTTGCTAACCATCGAAGTAAGAGGACACAGGATCCTGTGTTGAAGGAGTACACCATCTCAGAGGGAAAACAATGAGGGGATGCATAATTACAAGAGATGTAGAGGAAGTGTTCAGAAACACAGTGGGAACTTGGAGGAATGTCAAAGTGCCTGTGAATGGGGGCGGGTGTTCCACAGTAGGTGAAGAACCTAGTCGGGACCATTGCTAAGAGCCTGGTTCAGGATGCTTTCCACAGAGCTATTTCTGAGAGGTATTTTTAATGAAATGAGAACAGGTTTTAAGTCAGAGAATGCTGAGATAGACAAAAGTTGGGTATCCAATATGGCACTCAGAGAAGAGAGGCTGAGCTTGAAATAAGGACATTTGCTTTCTATCTGATTGCATTGGGGGAAACATAGGAGTACAGATTTGTGCTATAGCTCCATCACAAACTGCTCTCAACCCTGAGCTTCCATGGGAGAAACCCAGGCTCAAGTCCGCCCACGTCCCCCGGCAGTGGCTCATGTGTGCTGGAAGTACAGCCATCTACTTCCTGCCCCAAGCTCCTCCATGTGCACAAATCTCCAAGACACCTGTCTGCCAAGAAACTCTCAGTCCAGCCAACTCATGTGAGACTGAAAACCATGTAACAAGAAAGAGTTCATATAGAAACTTGATGGGGCATTAATCCCTGGCTAAGGAAAGAGGTTTCCTGGCTCTAGAAGCCCTAACAGTAGCAACATAAGCTGGTATTCAATGGATTTTCCTGAGGGAGTCTGAATGACCCCCAGTATGTTTCTATACTGTTTAGCTCTGCACATGTTTATTAAGCCTCTTCTATGGGCCAAACCCTCCTTTCAGCAGTGGGTCATGGGCTTGAGACAAGCAGTAAGGCAGATGTTATACACAAGTAGCCACTGACAGCAAAGGGAAAAAGATGGTGGATGGCCAGGGCAGTCAGAAGTCTTCTCAGAGAAGAAATGAGCTAGATTTTGAAGATCAAATAAGTAGGAATACTCCAGCTGACCAGCAGGGAAAGGTGTCCCTTCTTGTTTCTGTAATGCAGCATATGCTAAGTGGCTTCCTGCTGTCTGGTCATGGGCTACTACCTGCCTCTGGCTCTTCTCTTTTCTCCTAACCCCTCACTCACTGAGCCAACCCATCCCTCAGGGTTCCAGGCTCAGACCCACACCAAAAGCTTAACTTTGCTTTCTCAGTGACTTGGTTTACATTTGCCTTCCACTGACACTCGTGAGGTCCAACTATTTCACTGAGTGGAGACATTTCATTACCAACTATGTGATTTCTTACTCAGAAAATCATCTTGTTCCTCATGAGACATGCTCCAAACAGAACCCGCCATTTGAAGTGTGAAATCCTCCACTCCTTTGATTGCTTGTTGCTTTGGCCTTTTAGTAGTCTGGTACTGAAAACAATCCTAACTTACTCATTTTTATCTCCAGAATCCAATGCCTCTCTCAGGTGTGTGACACTCTAAAGTCATTTTCTGTCTGTGCCCACTATTACAGCCTTGATTTGGTCCCTCAGACTCTCTTGGGTGCTGATACGGTGCCCTAATCTGTCTGTTTCTGTCCTACCTTGCTACCCACTACTGTAAGATTTTTATGAAGTCTTATTTTAGATGGAATCCCACCCCCTTTCTTACATATAATGTGTCTATGTCTCTGAAGCCTTCAGAATTGGGTGGGGGATCAACAGGTTTCTCTGGGGTCCTCATCTGTGTCCTCCGCCTCCGGGAGATCTACAGACATTACAATGACCTGGCTGCAGCCTCCTCCTCAACATCGTGCTGTTTCCTACTTCCCGGCCTGGAGGTGCTGTCCCCACCACTTTTTCCACATGGTGACTCAGTGTGTCCCTCCAATCTTAGTATCATGCTCTCATGCCCCTTCCCCTACTCATAGCTTTCTAAGCTGGTCTTTCCTATGGACAACCACTTTCTACTGGGCTACCTCTGGAGCACTTACGTGCGCCTATTATGTCAGTTCCGTAACAATCTGCTTCCCTGACTCAGCCAGAGAAGCAACGTCATGCAGTAAAGAAGAAAGAACCATTTCCTGGCCTGGCTGCCTACCAGTGAGTGTAAATTTAGCCAAAATTAATGGGCTTTAGTTTCCTCATTTATAACATAGGAATTACAATGCTACATTTGCCTCATGAAATTATCAAGTGATTAATAGTTAATTAAAATTATCAGCTCCATGGATATAAAGTGCTTAAACAGTACCTGGCTCGTAAGATCTAAGAATTTCCAATGGTAAGTGCTGATGTTTCACTACTATGCCTCATTTCTCCCCATTCTGCAAAAGCCCCGCACAGTGCCTAATGTAGAGCCAGAGAGCATATGAAACAAATTTTTCTTTAGAGAAGAAATGTCTAAATCTCTGGCTCTTTCCTTTTCTTTATTCTAATATCCAACAAATCCATAAATCCTCTTGTTTTTTTCTTTCTAATGTCCCTTTCACCCATTTTTCTCTCTGTGATAATTGTCAGTACTATTCTTTTATTTAATTCACCAAAACATTACTATTTATTAACAGGGTACAGGGCATTCCTAGTGCTGAAGATGCTGCTATCAATGAGATAAATTCCTTGTTCTAGGACAGATATTAAATAATTGCACATTAGTAGTTGGACCACAGTGCCATCCATTCAGCAGATGGGTTGGAGACCTTTTCTCTTGGAGAACAAACTTGACAGATATATGAAAAGCAAGAAGCAAATGGCTAGAGTGCCATCATGGGGGGCGTGGGGGACACCAGTCTAGATAAGGAAATGTCGTGTGCAGACGGCACAGGCAGATTGTGGGTCTCTGGCGTCTGGATTATTGCTCACCTGCTACCTGACTCCCCTGCTGCTCCCCAGGCTCCCCCCACATGGATCCCCCACCCAAGGGCTCTGCACACTTACATATTTCTTGTTGTTTTCCATGACCCAGCATATCATGGCCCCCCACATCACTCAGGTTTATCTTCCACAAATTGTTACTATACTCAGCGATTGCTATCATGAACTACATGACGTTCTTCACACATTTCTTATTTTTCCCCACCTTTTTACCTGTCTCAGGTTGCTACAGCATTAAAAACACCTTTCTTCTCTTCTCCCTCCCACGCTGGCTATTTCATAAACAGAATTCATCTGCTGTTTGTGTGTGATGTGCTTTGAGACTTTTTATCTTATTCTATTCTATTTTAGCATTTAAAATAAACAAGCAAGTTGTATCAAACCAAGAAGATTTCTGAATTCACTAATGGATCTTGACCCATACTTGAAAATATCATCCTTAGCCTGAAAGGTTTCTTTCCAACATCTTTGTTTCTTGAAAGGGTTTGGCTTTGGCACGGTCTGACTTTTGTTCCAGCAACAGAGCCCTGTAACTCAGCGACTCTGGCTTCCATAGCATGTCACGTAGCTCCAGGTCACCCTGAGGGACTTCAGCAATGCATATTAATTTGTAGGGAATGTCACCTTTGCCTATTTCAGTGCTGCTAATGTTCTGAACTGCTCCATATATTCAGCTGTTTCAGATCACATATTGGGCCAATATGATCCCAGGAACATCTGAGAGTATTTACTCCAGCTGTTCTGAGATGAAATTAATCCTCTAATAAGACTTAAATCCATGAAAACTACATGCAGCTGTAGCTCATGTTGTGGCATAGTAAACGTATTTTTGCATTTCAAATTTGTTTTACACTTGCCCAAGTGAAATGGATTTTGTAATAACCACTCTCCAAAGGATCTGGCTTACAAAACTACTTTGTTTTCAATATCTCAGTTAACTTTCAAGGGATGTATTTAACAATTTCTTTGACTTTAATTTTTGTACTTTCAATACCTCTGTCTGTATTTGCACACACTCTTCAATTTCTGGCTTCTCTCTCAGATTATAGTCTTGCATTTCATTTCTCTATATCCCAAATGACTGTAGCTATGACAATGACACCCTCGCCACCTGAATCTTAGCAATCTAGATGTGAATTCATTGTCGTCTCCCTAAAAGATCTCTCCCATGTTTCCTTAATTAAAGAATGGCCCGTAATCTCCACCTGAACCAGAGAACTGTGACTTCGACCGCCTCCCTCCGCACCTAACCTGGTCCAGATTTGCTGGCTTTGCATTCTCTACTTCTCTTGGATCTCTGTACATCTCTCAACCCCTTTCCTGCTGTTCAAGCTCAAACCTCCAAAACGGTTCTCCTGCAATTTTCTCAGCTCACAGTGCTCACTGATGGGCCCCTTCTGGCACTGTCCCACTGGGCACCATTCAGGTCTCCACTGTTCCTTGAGGAGAGCCCAACAGATAGCACAGAAACCTGCTTGCTAAGGTCCCTCCTGGTCTGTTCTTGCTAAGATTTCCTGCCTCACTTCATGCTCTTCTTTCCTATTTTTCTCTCCTTCTCTCCCTTCATTCAGATTCAATCCCCCAAATATTTAAGATATTTCAAGCACTGTTTGGGGGTTGAAACACAACCCCCCAAACAGCACTTCTGTCCTCGGTTTGGTCACAATTCTTACTCTTTTGGCAGATAATACTCTGGGTATCTCATGGGAAACTCTCCTCAGACCTTTGGAATCCATGCTCTGAGGCCTGCCATGTCCTCTCTTTATGCCCACAATTCACCATGTTGTTTTGCTATGACGTTTCACTTCAATTCAAAGAGCGTGAGCACGGGACTTACTTAGCCTCATATCTCTAAATCCTAGCACACTTAGGAATAGCACTAATACCTGTGCAGTAGGCAAGTCATATCCCATTTGCTCTCTGCCAAGCAATAAAGAGGATGCCACCCAGGAGGGGCCGACAGCATCCTTCTAAGTTAGTCTAACATGAGGACGGAGCTCTACAAAGGTTGTGATGGCAGGTCATGACTCAAAACATCTCCTCAGTAATGTTTTGTAATCTCCATCTGTTTTGTATGTTTTATTTCACAATAAGAAGTGAAAAATGATGTTAATTTGGGCTACCTCCAACCCATACTTTTCGAGTCATCTCTTCTTTAGACAACTAAACTTTCTTGTCAACTCACTGCAGCCAGTGTCCTGATCTTCAGATCTTTGCTGTGTTGACTACAGTTTAATTCACTTCTTTTCACTCATCCATCTCTCATCTTTCATCAGATTAAACATCTACTAGCAGCCAGACCCTGGAAATACTAGGTGGATAAATATCACCCCACGCTTCAACAGCCCATCTGTGCAGGGCTGGGGGCTGAAAGGAGACAGGTGTGGAGGCTGTTGTGACACAGCGTCCCCAGTTTGCCAAACTTGTGCTAAATCTAAGATTTCCACAGGAGCATCAGGAACGTTAAAGGAAACAGAACGATGTTTGTTTTCTGTATGCAAAAAGTAAATGTTGTGAATGACAATTTTCTGAGAGAGAAACATGGAACAAACAGCAGACAGCATCAGGGAAGGGCTCTTCCCGCGGAACTGTGAGGCTCCGCGCTGTGTCTGCCAGCGTCTCCTCAGGCTGTGAGGTAACCGCTTTTGACTGAATTCTATCCATCACTGATGTGAAAACAGTCTAGCAAAGTCTAGACATTTCTTCAGTGATATTAAGGCAAAGTGCAGCCCCAGGCAGAGCACTTGGTCATGTGTGATAAACACGGCGCGTGCCAATGACTGAAACGTGAAAGCTAAGGGCGACGTCACCAGCGCTGATCTCCTGAAAGTAGAGACATTCTGCAGGACTCTTGCTCCAAAATGGGCAGCAGCTTTGTGACTCGAACGATGCTACAATTTTCCCAAGCCAAAAACTCCTTTAAACACATATCTTTGGATTTTGCATACATTTTTGGAACCTCACTGAAATTCTTGCCATACCTCGTGCTATTTTATTTTCATTTCTGCATTTGGCTCGGGGTCTCACTATGCAGCTCAGACTCGTAGCGATCGTCCTGTTTTCAGCCTTCCCAGCACTGGGATTACAGGAGTGCACTACTACACCCGGATTTGTGAGCTACCACACCACCAGAGATCGAACCCTGGTCCCTGAGCTTGCCAAGGGAGGCACTTACTCTGCTGCGCTGTCTCACTGGCCCTTGTTGTCCTTTCCTAGTGGTACAGCCTCCCGCTCCTAAGAGCCTGGTCGACTCCAACTTGCCCTGTTCTGTAAAACACAAGATAAATGGAAACCCATCAGGCTGAATGACATCCACTGGCACCTCAAGGTCACACACTTTGTGGTTTTCCTTTCAGTCTGCTCTGGTTACCTTACATCATCCTGATTCACAGATAGGTCTCCGTTTCCTAGCAGATGCTTCGCCACCCAGTGATTCCTAACCCACAAGACCTAAAGTCCCTGGAACATTAAAATCTCTCTACAAGCACGTGGTATGTTTATCACCAAAAGCGACCAACTTCAAGGCTGCTCCACGAAAGCTTACGAAGGACGTGCTTTACATCGCGATGCATCTTACAAAGCCCAGAGTTAGTTCATCCTGTGCGACCGAGTAGTAGTCTGTGGAAGGAGCAGAAGAACAGACCTCCACATGGGTGTGGGATGCCACACACAGAGGACCTGTCTGGAAAGGCCAGAGGAGAGTGCAGTGGTACCGGCAGCCACCTCCCTGCCCTCAGCTCCACGGTGCTGACTCCACCATCCCATAGGCAAAGCGAGCACACAGAAGCCCTGAGGACCTCGCTGGCTTTGTCATGTTATAGTTCATTAAGATTTCAACCTGTGCCATTCTAGTCAGAAATGAAAAGCAAATGAACCAATGCTTAAAAAACTCAGCAGCACTTGAGCGAACATTGATTTCATTAACTGAGCAACATTTGCAGTAATGGAAGGTAATTTCCTTACTTATTTTTCCTACATATAGAGCTGTGAGCCAAAGGAGATGCTTTTGGGGACAGGATGTAGGCCCTGTCCCCAGGGCATAGTGATAAAGATGTTTTCTGTCTCTCCTATCTGGCTGTAGTGTGGTTCTAATTCCCATTCTGATCTGTTCAGAGCAAGTCCTGTTGCTCCCTAATTACCTGTGGAAATAAGGGACTCATAGTTCAAGGAGGTGGGCTGAATTTGTCCAGTAGCATCATGAGGAAACCTTATTTCCCTGGCTCCGCTATACTCCTGTTTTTCAGAGAACTTTCTCCCCTTTTACTGAGTCCCAGTAAAAGGAGGCTTGAAATATACCCAAGGTGAGCAGGCTTTCCGGCTACAACACAGTGTGAGAAAGCTGGTCTTACAAAAAGTGACTGCAAACTCTTTCAATTTACTAGAAATATTGGTGCAGCTTGCCAAAGGAGGCACAAATAGGGGCCAAAGTTTAAAAGCAATGCATTAATTTCATGTCTGTTCTGAAGTTCAATAGAGATGATATAAAGGGGCAATAAAAAGGGTAAAAAACTCACTAAACAAAGCAACATGTTTTTCCTAAAGATGACAAATGCTTGAGCCCAGGAGCTGCTCGCCTCTGCCACCCCAGTGCTGCTGATTACTGACTGCGGTGTGAACTTTCCAGGGTCACCTGACTTTCAGCACCACTGAGGACAGGACACCCACTGACCACGCTGGTACAGTCCCCTGCACTTGGTGGCCATCTTTAAACACAGCAAGGTCAAAAGGGAATTTTGACAATAAAGACAATAAAGAAAATATATCAGCTGAGATTATTTCCCTGAGCTGGATGGGATTCACATGCTGTCAGTGATGGAGTCCTCTACAAGTTAGGTTCGGTCATGAATTATTTGTAAGGATTTTCATTCAGGAAGTACAAATTTTTTTTAAGTTTTTTTTTCCATATTTATTTATTTATTTTGACATCAGTTATTTTAAAGAAAAAATATAA
>NDGN010028797.1:0-15742 GCA_002564285.1 Tympanoctomys barrerae
TTTTGCGGAACCGGGGATTGAACTCAGGCCCTTATGCTTGCCAGGGAAGCACTTATTCCACTGCGCCATCTCCCCAGCCCCTACAAAACAAATATTAATAAACATGAAAAGTCAAATAAGTACTATTATAATTGTGTTTGGGGACCTAAATACCCCACTATAACAAGAAGACAGATCAACTAGACAAAAAAAAAAAAAAAAAAAAAAAAAACAACCAAAAACTGAACCAAGATTTTGAACAAATAGACTTATTAGACAGTTTCTATAATTAAATCATAATGACAATACAATGTACCAGAACTTATGGGGACCCAATGAAAGCAGTCCTAAGAGGAAAATTTTCTGCACTGAATATGCGTATCAGGAAAACACAGCAAGCACAAATAAACAACTTAATGGTGAACCTCAAACTTCTAGAAAAAAGGAGCAGGCTAAGCCAAAAGATCCTACAAGGGAGGAAATTTAAAAGGTCACAGCAGAAATGAACACATTGGAGACTAAGAAAACAACACAAAAAGCCAATGAATCAAAGAGTCGGTTCTTTGATTTTTTTTTTTTTTCTTCATTTTTATGTATTTGGTACAAGGTTTCACTACGCAGCTTGGATTCAGAGTGATGCTCCCATTTTTAGTCCTCCCCAGCACTGGGATTACAGGCATGTGCCACCATGCCTGGACTTATTCACAGTGCACCCTTGGGGTGGAGCTGGTGAGACACGTGGGACTGGGGATCGAACCCTGGTCCCTGCGCTTGCCAAAGCAGGCACTTAGTCTGCTGAACTATCTTGCTGGCCCTGAGTTGGTTCTTTGAAAGATTAAATAAAATCAACAAACCCTTATCTAGCTTTATCAAAAATAGGACAGAAGAGTCAAGTCAATGACATTACAAATGAAAAGGATAAAATCACAATGTACCTTCCAGAAATACAGATCATATGAATCTACTTTGAGAAATTATATTCTAATAAGACAAAAAATGAACAGAAGAAATGGATAGAGTCCTAGATACATATGAATTACCAAAGCTGAATCAGGAAGATATAAAAATCCTATATAAACCATTATCAATTAATGATGTAATTAAAACTTACCAACAAAGAAAAGTCCAGGGTCTTGAGGATTCACTGCTGAATTCTATAAGAAATTTAGACTATTTCTCAAACTCTTTAATGAAATTCAAAGGGAAGCAATACTCCCAATTTTTTTCCTGCAAGCAAGCATTTCATGGTATCAAAACCAGAGAAGGACCCAAATAAGAAAGAAAATTACAGGCCAACCTCCATAATGAACATAGATACAAAAGTCCTGAATAAGATACTAGCAAACAGAATGCAGCAAATCATCAAGAAGATTATACATAACCAAGTGGGGTTCATCCCAGGGCTAAACATATGCAAATTAATAAATAAATTAATAAATCCAAAAAATAAAAAAAACCAACAATCCATCTAACGAAGGATGTAAAACACTTCTATACTGAAAAGTACAGTACTTTGCAAAAGGAGACTGAAGACATCAGAAAATGGAAAAGATAACCCTTGCTTTTGTATAGGAAGAACCAATATAGTGAAAATGACCACACTTCCAAAACTGTTAAATGGATTTAATGCTATTCCAATCAAAATTCCCATAGCCTATCTCACAGAATTAGAGAAAACAGTCCTAAAATTCATTTGAAACTAGAAGAAATCTAGAATAGCAAAGGCAGTTCTGGGCAACAAAGGCAAAGCAGGTGGCATCACAACCTCTGACTTTAAATTATATTACAAAGCTACTATGATAAAACAGCATGGTATTGGAAAAAACCAAACCAAAACAACCTCCTAAAAAAGACTCACAGATCAATGGAACAGATTAGAAGATACAGAAAGAACTCCAAACATACTCAGCCACTTACATTTGACAAAGGTACCAAGCGCCTAGATTGTAAGAAATATAGCCTGTTTAATAAATGACGCTGAAAAAACTGACTGTGCACATGCCAAAGACTAAAACTGGATCCAGATCTTTCACCATGCACTAAACTTGAATTTGAAGTGCATCAAAGATCCAAATATTAAGACAGAAACATTAAATGTGCTGGAAGATAGAATAAGTAAAGTTCTCGGAGATGCTGGTATAGGCAAAGACTATGAGCAAAATTGCAATGGCACAGGAACTGTCTCAACGAATCAGCACTGGGATCTCATCTTATCAAAAAGTTTTTGAACAGAAAGAGAAACCATCCACAGAGTGGACAGAAAACTCACAATGTGGAAAAATGTTCACCAGCTGTTGCTCACACAAAAGAGTACTATGGACCCTGGTTTGATCCCCAGTACCACATACTATGCTGGCCCTGCCCCAGGCCCATAAAGCCGGCCACCAAGACCAGGTGTGGTGATGCAGGCCTGTGATCCCAGTGCTGGGGGGAGCTGAAAACAGGAGAATCACTAGGAGTCCAAGCTGTGTAGTGAGACCCTGTACCAAATACATTAAAGAAAAAAAAAAAAAAAAGGGATTACTATAGAGAACATATAAAGAACACACATAAAAAAAAAGCCAGACCTCCCAAATTTAAAGACCCAATCCAAAAGCAGGCATGAATACACACTTCTCAGATGAAGAAATCAAATAGCAAATAAGTGTATGAAAAAATATTCAACATCACTGGTCAACTTGAGAAATGCAAATTAAAGCAACACCAACATTTCATCTCATCACAGAAAGAACAGCTATTATCAAGCACTGCTGATTTCTCCTGGTCTATTGAAGAGCAGTTAATGCTTACATTTTCTTTTTCTCTTTGCTTTTTAAAAATTCTTACAACTTTTTTGGACCAATTTTGTATGTCCCAGGCGGCTCCACTCTGATGGGCAGGACCTGACGTTATACTCTGTCCCCAAGCCCTCCTCCGTGATTTTACCCTCCCCCACTACTTCTGTCCCCAGCCCGGTTGGCGGAATAAACTTTGAGCTGTTAGAGAAAATTGACTCATTTGAGTTTCACTTGTTTAATGGTCTGGGCTTATTTTGGAGGGAAACAAAACAAAACAAAACAAAACAAAAAAAACAAGATTCTGACCTTTGTTATTTTCCACTTAAAAAAAATTTGTATGCTTATATCTGATAATCTAAACTAATTTTAAGACAATATTATGCAATATAACAACCACTTAATTCTTATTACTTTGTTTAGTGAAATTCTGTATTATTTCTAACTTTTTTTTTTTTTTTACTATTTTTTATTCTCTTTTTAAAAAAGAAATCAACCAATAACAAATGCTGGAGGGGCTGTGGGGAAAAAGAAGCCCTTACCCACTGTCAGTGGGAGTGCAGAATGCAGCAAGCACTGTAGAAATTAGAGTGAAGACTCCTTAAAAAGCTAGGATTTGAGCTTTCATTTAGCTCAGATATTACTCTTCTTGGTATCTTCCCAGAAGAATTAAAAATATAGTACCATAGTGATATATGTGCATCCATGTTTATAGCAGCACAGTTTGTAACAGCTAGATCTTTGAAACAACTCAAATGCCCACCAACCAAGGAATGTTTAAAAAAGATGTGGTCTTCTTATACAATGGAGCGCTACTCAGCCATAAAGAAGGATAAAGTGGAGACTTTTATGGGTAAATGGATGTAACTCGAAACAGTACTCACAAATGAAATAAACCAGACACACATGTGCAAACATCATATTGTCTCCCTAATGTGAGAAATGGAAACAATAAATAAGATAGAAAATGTATATCAGATATTGTAAAATGGGAAGAAACTAAAAGGAAAGAGAAAGTAGGATGGGGAATGGAATATATGATAGTTAATACTAATAATTTCTCTTAGTTCATTGAAAAGACGGGTTTGTGCTAATATTGTCTGGACAATTAACTGCTCATATCTTATACTCTGAGTAAAGAATTTAAAAATAATATACAATGTATTAACCATTGTTACCCAATTATCTTGTTTTGATATTTTTTTTCCCATTTAGAGTAAAAAAAAAAAAGGCTGGGGGATAGCCTGGCAGTCTAAACACTTGCCTGGCAAGCTCAAGGACCTGGGTTTATTTCCAGTACTGCCACCAAAACCAGCTGTGGTGTTACACAGCTGTATTCCAGCACTGGGGAGACTAGGACAGGAGGATCATTAGAAAGGCCTTGCTACACAGCTTGGACTCATAGTGCTCCTCCTGTTTTCAGCCTCCCCAGTGCTGGGATTATAGGCCTGTGCCACCAAGCCAGGTCTCACTGGCTGGTTCAGTGGGCCCTGGGAGCGGGGCCAGTGCAGCAGGTGGTTATGGGGATCAAATCCCAGTCCTTGTGCTTGCCTAAGAAGGTATTTAGTACGCTGAGCTATCTCGATGGCCCACTAGCATGTTTTTTCAATAGTTGGTGTAACCATCATAGAGTGGACCCTAAAAGACGTAGTATATCATAAAAAACACACTACACTGCTGGCCCTTAGAAAAGAAATTGAAAAATGCATGTGTAGCAATCTCCATGACCAAGGCTGCCTAAGCAGCTACACTGATACATGTCTAGAAACCAATAGCCACCACTTTGAGTGCCTCTTGTAATTGTAAGGGACAAAGGTAACTTGTATTAATGTCATGAAGTCTCAATAAAATTAGTATTAAAATACTGACACAAGTTTTTCTTTTCCTGAACTATGTGCACATTTTTTTGATGGGTTCAGTACATTTAAAAGTCCCTTACTTCATATTACTTCATAGGCTAGACAAATCCTTATTTCTCTATCATTGTCATATGCCAGAGGAAATGCAGATGGTTTAATTATAAAGGGTTGATAATCTTGAATCTTCAATAACTTTTGTATTATAGTATTATCATCCCTGTAATCCTTATCTTTGCCAAATTTCCCCTCCCATTAGCAACAAAATCGGATGTTCTACATCCTTTTCATTTTCTGAATTAAACTTTAATTGTTTCAAGAGATAGGCTGTTCGGTCCACAGAGACTAAGGGTCCTGATCTGTATAAGTCTCATAAAAACTTCGGATGATTTCATTAATCTTTTTTCTTCCCACTGTCAGTTCCCTAGAAAGCTTTATTCAGCCCAGACAACATTTCTCGGGCGGCCATTAATCTTCCCCCACTGCGCTATTTTCTTGCTTTCTCAGCACTCTTTGAGCAAACATTTCAAACACAATAAAATAAAATGTGTTCTTGCTACCAACTGAATGCCTAGAAAGTGGATTCAAATTTAGTTTTTTTCAATGAGAACAGCGCTCAGAAAATGTATTTTGTATAGGTAGGGCTGGTATTAACACCTTTAATAAAGACTGAATTCCATTACAAGTAATCCTAGGGATCACTCATCCATATCTCATCTTATTTACCTAATTTAGACCCCAGCATTCAAATTCTTTTTGCATAGAATCAGGTCACAATGCAGGGTAAAATCAGGGCTAGGTTCAGCTAACTCTTTACTAGTATGGTGATCAAACAGGAGATAGCATGTACTAATTGTCCTCTAAATTTTTCATTGGAATTAAAAAGTTGATTTTGAAATAAAATTACTTTCGTTAACATTTAATGAGATTTGGAAGACATGTATTGACCTATATCAAGTAACAAGTGAATGGTAGATCATTACAATAATTAGATGAAATAGTTGCTTATTAACCAAAGATTCAAGGACCTCTTCCTGTAATAGGGACACAAACATTTCTACTACATTATACTGGAATGAAAAATAAATCCTTTAACAAGGTTAATTATAGTTCTCAAATTTGCTAATGACATAGTTCATTTTTCAGATACAGCAGATAGCAAGGCACTAATTTGCTTCTGAATGTATTCCTTGCTCCTTCCTTCAGATAAATAACATTAAAATTCTTTGCAATTAATCTGAAAATTCTACTTAGTCAAATCTTATTTATTATGAACCAGAAGTTAAAAAGTTTAGTAAACATTTTTACTGAGTTTACTTCCTAATAAGTTTACTGTTTCTCTTATTATCAAATGACTATTTCAGTAGAAACATAAACAACTCTCAAAATATCAATTACATAATACCATAACTTGCACTAAAGAAAACACACTGAAAGCAACCCGTCAACAACAACAAAACTCCAACAAACTTAGGTAACCACGGGAGAATGTGCCAAATACAAGACACTTGAGCATGCACTGCAGCCTTGATCCAAAGAAGGATTTGCACTGCTCTTTAAGCAAACAGAAACATATGTTCTGCTACATGGCCAAATTTCTCAATGTTCGATCAATTTTTAAAAACAATTTTGTTGCCAGTCCAACAAAACATTCAACTGCTGACCTTTATAAAGAATAATGCAAAAGACAAAGAAATTTGTTTCTTTTCTTGGAATATGTTCATTAAAATAGTTAACTGAATAGTTCTTTTGTTATTAAAGAGTATTTTGATATGGTTTGCTTTTCTAATAGTTTGCAACCACAAATCTCTAGGAAGCTTGGGAAAATATCTTTGGAAATGCTCATTTTAATATCAAGTGAATAAAAGGAAGGAGGTACCAAGGATTCTTGTCCTGACCACACCACTTACTTACAATGTGACTTGTAAGCCAGCTGTTATTATAGAATTATGGAATTTGACATGCAAAGGACCTCATAAGGCGCTTTATTTTTCAAGTAAGATGACAAGGAACCATGAAATTTAACCACCTTGCCTAGATTCACATAACTAGTAAGAACTGTGGATATAGGGAGGACTGAACCACATCTCTGCATACTCAAGATTACTGTTTCAAGTAATGAGCACATTTCTAAAGATGTCAATTGTAAACAAAACAAAGCAAAACGAAACAAAACAGGTAACCACAAGCATTTGTAATCCTGCTGATATAGCAGCAAGATTATGTGTTTCTTAAAATGCAATTTCTAAAATTGGCAAGAAAAGATATTAAGTATTCAATTAGTATAAGATTGCCTGTTTTGCTGAAGATGATGCAACACTACATCACTATGATTTGTTTTAAAACAGGGCTCTGGGAGAATTTACTAAGCAGTTTTAACTCATGGCTATGGAATCTTAATATAATTTTTAAATTCCTCCCTGGTTATATACTGATTATAATGTATTGTTCTTTCAAACTCCTTAATGTTGGTTGACCTAAGAATTTCCAGGGTGGCCACAGGGTCTGTTTTGGTTCAGGAGACTTACATGTCAAGTGCCTCATACATCAAGCCCTATGAGATAATCCACCTGCTGCAACAAATGGATGTCTGGGCTGGTGGGTGGCAAGGGGGTGTAGGAGCTCAGCCTCTGCTTAGTTGCCATCTTGAAACATTAGACTCTGGGATAGAGATACACATGTATTGTAAGAAC
Source organism: Tympanoctomys barrerae (assembly GCA_002564285.1). Lineage (NCBI taxonomy): Eukaryota > Metazoa > Chordata > Mammalia > Rodentia > Octodontidae > Tympanoctomys > Tympanoctomys barrerae. Next base: position 7,303 of record NDGN010028797.1, read on the forward strand.
ATCTATGCCTCATTTCTTCAAAGTGTAGCCACAAATTAGGCCACTGAATTACTTGGATGATACTGATTCAAATCCTAGTACGTTTTCCCCCACTGAAATAACGTATTTTTCAATTAAACTCAATTACAGTTAGGTGACATTTCTCTACTCATGCTACTTAGTAGCTGTAACAGCTAGATGTACTCCTTTCACATTGTTTTTGTTTTCTCTTCAGTTTCATTTTTCTTAATTCTTATGCTACAGGTTCGACTTTCAGATCTACCCTGACAAGATTTCCACAAGGTTATGTGAAAATTAGGGAATTAAACTGTTTTGCTTGCTTCTTCAGCCTCCTCCATAGACTAGAAGACAAACATAAAACTATATTACAAATGAATGACACATACCTTTGCTATAGTTGTAGTAGACCCACTGTCCATCTTTGGGCTTTGGAAGTGACACAGGTGTCTCTTCAGCAGGAAGGCTGTAGAATCGGCATTCAATGAACAGCTGCTGGATGGTGTCATCCATTGTGATTTGAGAATCATTAAGATTTAGAGCTATGATCTCAATCCGGATTTTCTCTGCTGGCTGTTTAAAGAGCACCCCCCAAAACAAAAAAGAAACAAAATAATCAAGTAAACAAGCCTTTAGTCATTTCCACTATCAATTTAGAATAATGAACAGAGGCCAATGGTTTTCTTTCCTGACATACACTATACACTCTTGTATGTTAAACACAATAGATTATTCAGGATAGAGAGGGAGAGAATGAGACTCTAATGCCCCAAGGTTTGAAGTTAACAGTGTCATGCAATAGTTTCCTGATTATATTTGAGGCTATGAATACTCCACTAGTGGTCTATCAGGAGTGAAGATTATGAGATCTTCATCTTAGACAGTTTCTAGAATGATAAGTATCAGTTGGTCTTATTTCAAACTATGTAGTGACGCACATGTTTATTACTGCTTTTGTTTAATCTACAATACCTGAAGAAGTTTCAATTATTCAGAGATCAAAGCCTGTTGAATGCATTATGGCTATTATGCTAACAGTATATGTAGCTATATGAATCTATATTAATTAGAGCAGAAACTACAGCTCAGGGCTGGGGAGATGGCTCACTGGAACAAGCACTTCCCTGGCAAGCACAAGGGCCTGAGTTCAATCCCCGATTCCCAAAACAACAACAACAACAAAAAACCCAAACAACGAAACAAAACTACAGCTCATTCTCCTATGTTCTGCCATAACATATTTTATGCAATTAATAATGCATTTTTCAGGCAAAAGCAAACTTTTTAATCTAATAATACATATAGTCTGTTACAGATAATTTGTATTTTACATTTATAAAATAAACAACTAAAATGATATTTACTTTGTACTCCCACCCTGTTTCACACTTAGGTGTCACAGATATTATCCTAAGTCACAAATATTTCCCTAAATAATGATTTCCAATAAGAAATCCTGATATAAAAATCAGATCACATCATAATAACTCCCTGTTAAATTTTTCTTTTCAGGGCCAGCCAAATAGCTCAGCAGATTAAAGTGCCTGCAAGCAGGCGCAGGAGCCAGCAGTTCCCCCGGGGGCACGCTGAGACAGCAATTGAGACTGGGCATGGTGGCGCGCTGTAATCCCAGCTCTTAGGAGGATGTAAACGGGAGGATCACTACCAGTCTGATCTAGTAGTGAGACCTTGAAGACCCTTCTCTAAAAAAAAAAAAATTTATTTTCTTTACAATTTAAAATTTGTTTTTTCTTGTCAAAATGCCTCTTCAGAGACATGCCACTGTAAATTATATAACTTCAATAATAACTAGCAAGGCTGGTGAGATAGCTCAGTGGACTAAGCACCTGCTTAGGCAAGTGCAGTGACCAAGGTTCAATCACCAGTACCTCATATCATGCCGGCCCTGACCCCAGGTGCAGCTAGCCACCAAGACAGTATGTGGTGGCACACGCCTGTAATCCCATTGCTGGGAAGGCTGAAAACAGGATCACTATGAGTCCAATCTGCCTAGTGAGACCCTGTACCAAATACATTAAAAAATAAATTAGCAAAACAAAAAAAAGATTTGTTTATATGACCTGCTTTGTGGAATTCACTGTTAAATGTATATCAGTGTGCAAATTGACCATGATGATTATGTAGCTCTTTCAGAGTACATAATATAATTAATCAAACTGAAAACATAAGTGGCCTATTGTAACAGTATCCTCATAAAGAACAATTTCTACTGCTGTCAAAACCCCCTCAATATTTGATGAAGTAATTTTACCCCCTTCTTTCAAAAGACATTTTCTTTTATTATGTATTCTAAGATACTTTAACTAAAAATTCAAATCTGAATATTTCAATAAGGTTATTTTATTATTCAGTAGATTCATGGAAATTTTACTAGGTTGACAGAGAAAATTCCACACCATTCTGTCTCCACTAATACAGGTACAAGGCTGCAGCTGGCAATATTACTAGGATTAGCATAGTATGATGAAATATTTAAAGGAAAATTTTTTCTAAAACCTAATAAATCAAATGACTGCCAAATGTCATTAAAGTGATGGTCTTTGACTAGAATATGCTTTTCATATTCAAATTTGAAAAGAGAGAGATGAAAGCCTGGAAAGGTTACTCAGTTTCAACTAATAACCTCAAGCCCTCTCTGTTCACGTGCATAAAAAATGAAGTTGGGTCTATTGTCTAATCTCACTTCAGAAAAGCCCTTCTCTACTTGCTCAGAACTACATGGTGAAGAAAATATGTTAAATGATATTTTTTCCTTAAAAATGTATTGTAGTTGTGAAAAATGCTGCACATACATATATTTTATAATTTCAGTCCAAGTGTAGCACAATGCATAATTAAGTCTTTTACATGACTTGGAAATTTGACAAATTTCGAGTTGTTATAGTAAGTGTATCTTACAAAATATTCATGCTTCTGCACAAAAGGAAGGAAAATCATTATAAAAAGAGATATATAAAGCTAGAAATTTAAAGTTGTTTAATACGGAATCTGATGAGGAGACAAACGAAGTTTTAAATAGTAGAACAGTCAATCTTATTAAAGTGATTACTTTATTAACAATGTATTGACTATATAGTCCTCATATGGAAGCTTCTATTACTGTAAAAATTAATGTAGGCTGTTACAGTAAGGCTATATGCAACTTTTTAAAGTTTAAAATGTAATTGTAGATAAAAGCAGACACCTGAATCCTAGCCTAAAAAGCCAAATAACAAAAACAAAGAGTAAAATTAAAACACTCAGAACAACAAAAATGAAATATATTGTACATTAACCAAAGAAAGAAAAAGACTTAAAAATTTATTTTACTGGTCTAGTTCTTTCTCCACTCATCCCCATTATCTCTATCCCATGACCTTTTCAACTCTTGGACCAATATTACAAAAGTCATGTTATCATTTCTTCATTCATTTGATGCATTAGGAAGCAACTTAAATCCGAAAAGAAAAGCAAGCTCTGAATAAAGAATTTTTCAAACATTATAAATTTTGAATAATGAGACTGGACAATTTATTTTCAACACTGAAACAATTCTGGTTGTGCTCGAGCCTTTGTGAATCAAAAGTTCAACTGGATCATATCTGATTTCAAGATCAGAAAGCACATAATGGGACAGCAGACAACTCCAACTTCTCATGGCAGATATGAGTCCATTGCCTGTCTTCTTATTCCTCTTCCCTCCAAGCCTCACTCACTTTTTGCTATTTAATACTGTCTTTTGGTTGCTGTCACCTTGAACCAAAAGAACAGAGCCATGCGTGCCACTGCGTTTTCACACATACTTTGCCCATTTCTGTTGGCCTAATGTCTTAATTCCTAAAAAATCTCAAGGAGTCATTGTATTGTTGACAGCATATGGTACTGCAGACATTGTGCCAGCTAATGGGGAAATAAAGAAAGCAAGATACATTTTCTCATTTATTATTCCTAGGGAAAATTTTTATAGGGGGCAACCAATACAACAGCTTTTTAGTTATTAGAAAGTTGAAATCTGACAGAATATAGAGAAACTAGAATGAGTTGGCATAAAAGATAGCTGGCTGGTAACAATGCAGGCCTAGTACAGGGCTATCGACTCAGGGAGGCTAGGGTTATATTGGTTATGGTACCGCTGGTGTGGGATGCAGCGTACAACCAGTGAGTGGATCCACTCTCATGACTGTGAGAGAAGGGAGGCACTTCTACCTTTTAACTTCTTGCCTGACTCCCAACCACTCTCCTTATTGTGGTAGAATTTTCTCCTTAAACACCAATCAGGTAACACCTCTCTGCCTGAATAGTCTAGCCATTCCCTCAAACATGTGATGTGCTGCTTATGTTGCTTGGTCTTGGCATGTTGCTTACTGTCTGAAATCTTTTCTATCAGATGGAATTCAGCCATTGGAGGCCCTGAACTACACAGACTCTTCTTTAGGGAAGCATTATTAATATCCAAAAGCCAGTACTTATTTGTTTCCTCTGCTGGTCTCTCAATCCACTTCTCAGTCACACTGTGCTGCATGGATGTGCTTAGGTATCAGCCTCTGTCCACAGACTATGAGCTCCAGTGGGCAGCACCATACTTTACGCCTCTGCTTCACATCCTCCCCGGCGTCAGGCACATACTAGACTCTCAATAAATATTTAGTGAAACAGGAAGCTAAATATGTTCTTTATATTATCTTTTGTATATTGTCAGAACTGTGTGGAGTTATAGTTTCTAGTGCTTTATCATTTAAAAAATATGTGTCCACTAAGTTTTGGAAAGTGGGTGATTGTTAACTACTGCTAAGTATATACAAATTTTGAAGTTCTAGATTTTTTTTTCATTGACTAATACTATCTCAAAACAGTATTCAGTCGAGATGCTAGGGTTTTATTATTTGAACTTTTCTGTATGAATGAAAATTCCACAATAAAAATGGAAGGAAGACAATTCAGTTAGGAAAATAAGAACAGGTAGTAAGTCGTATACTGATTTAAAAGGCAGTGATTGAAGCAGTCTTTTAAGATATGTGCGTTATATATCTGTTCGGAATTACTTGAGCAAAATAACAGGTCATACCTCTAAAAGGTATCAGCATCCTTCACATGCTGCAAGTTGGCCAAATGGCAGAGGCATGAGGACTTCCTGATTCTGTTTCCTGTCTATGTGTGTGAACCTTTGTTAGTAGGAAAGATGCTTTTTCTCAGTATTTTCTTACTCACCAGTTGCCCCATAACTTTTTCTAGGTAGCAAGATGTCAACATCAGCATGTAAAAGAGCATATATAAATTATGATTGTTTTGACTGAACATAAGTAATTGAAAAGACTCAAATGAAAACTACATGCAACTTATTTTTACTTGCCTGTATGGATGGACACTATACATTATGTGATTGAATGATACAGAAATGTGATGACAGCCTGTATTACTCACAGAGAAAAATAAATTATAGCACTCATGCTTTTGGTTCAATTCCACTACTGCTTCCTGACCAATACTAACTCATATTTTAGGTCATATTTTTCTATAACATTTACTTAGGCTTAATACTGGCAAGGTTAACATTTTTATTTTATATCAGCTGTTTGTGCTGCATTCTTTCTCTAGTTTCAGCCATTATAGCAGCCACACTGGAGTTAGATTTTTAAGCTTCTAAGAACTAACTCAACCTGACAACCTTAAATATAGTGTTGTGTAACTCAGAAAGGCCTATGCTAAAGGCTTTGCAATTTGTCTCCGTCAGTAAGATTTAGATCTAACTGATGAGATTATGGGAAAGTTGAGTTTTACTCAGTTTCTGCAATGAACAAGCATTTCTTTAATTTTTAATTGTAAGACATTTCAAACAAGAAGTACAGAAAATTATATTCAAGTACTCATGGTCTTATACAGATGTTACCATTTTACCCAATTTGCTTCAAACTTTTTGTTGTTGAAGAGATAAAATATTTCAGATCCTGGTAAAGCCCTCAACTGTCAAGTCCTTTTCCTCCCTTTCTCGTTGCCTAGTGTTGACTACTACACTGAAGTTTGCTGTATACTCCTCCAATATGCTTTTCTACTTTTCTGTCTATCTATCTATGTATCCATCCTAAATAACATATGCTCTTCTTTATTGTTCTTAGATTTTATATTAATGCTATCATACTTGAGTTATCATTCTGCAATTTGCTTTTCACTCAGTACTGATTCTAGTATTTATAGTTCAAATCCATTATTAACTTATATAGAATTTCATATATAATCTATAGTCTATTTGCTTACTTACCTACTGACAAATAGTTAAATGCTTATAATTTCTTGCTATTACAAAGAATGTTGCATTGAATATCTTTTTGTTTTCCTTTACATATCCCTGATTCTCTTAGGAGTTGGGTAGGAGAAATTCAGATAGGCCTGAGGAATTCAAATTTAAAGGCTTATCAAATTTATCTCCAAAGGTATACCAATCTACATGGGGATTACTTCTAGCACCATGAAGACATAAATGTATGTGCATAAACATATACAAATAAAGCCTATCTATAGGGGGCCAGTTGTTTTGTAAGAATGAGACAAGATCAAAAAAGAAGATAACAATCTATGTTCATGTTCTTCCAAATTGTAATTAGGTGAGCACTAATACAAGCTTACAATATCTAATTCAAACAACCAGACTCATCAGGATACTGGCAGCACCATAGGGCAAAATTGTATATTGATTGGTGGCAATTCTTATAACATCCTTTCTTCAGGGTGGACACAGGCATCGGAAAGACCTGCAATTGAGTCCCCTTACTTTTATCTAAAATCATACTCATTCTCCACTGAAGTTCTAACTGAAAAGTTTTTGATTTTTAAAATAAGGAAATCGGAGTACACAGACAGGCAACATCACCAGAAACTCACACTGTCAAGGTAATAATGTTTTTAACAAATTAATCAGAGAAAACCTAGTTTTCATCAGTGGGTAACTCATCTTTTCTAATGTGTTCTCCTAAACCACACTGAAGTGCACTATGGTGAACAAAATGTCTTAAGTGTTGAAAACTCCTCTGAGGGACCAAAGTGGTGTGTGTGGGGGTTGAGAGAGCTTGTAAGAACACTGGCAAGTGTCCCATTTCCCACACAAATTATTGTGTCTTCAATGATTAGGAAATTGTACAAGCTTGCTACCACACATTCTAAGGCAGTGGCTTGGAATACTAATTATACTGTGCTTTTACCTGTCCTGATCACCTGAAGGATATGACGTAATTTCACCTTAACTCTTTTACAGTGGTCATGTGAAGGAAGAAAAGAATTTAAAAAAATAAACCACAATCAACTTCAAGGGATTTTTACATTCCACTTTCACCACAAGAACAGATGTTGTAGTACAGTGGTTTGCAATCACCAGGGGAAGCATGAACAAAATCCTGATTAATTGATGTGGGTGGAACGCAGGTGCTGGCAGTCAACGTGCTCCCTGGGTGATTCTTCTGTGCAGCCAAGGGTGAGAAGCACTACTTTCTCTAAAGCTCTGGTTCTCACACTTTAGCAGAGCCTGGACACCTTTGATAAATAAGCTTCCATTTATCAGGGCTAGAACAGGGCCCAAGAATATGTATTGCTCACAGATTCTCAGATGCTGCTGGTTTAGAAATCATACTAAACCAAAAGAAGGCTGGGCGTGGTGCCCCACAGCTGTAATCCCAGCACTGAAGAAGCTGAGCCAGGAGGATCACTATGAGTTTTAGGTCAGCCTGCACTACATAGTGAGACTTTGTTTAGAAAGAAAGATTCATCCAACATCCACTATCTCTTTAAAGACATTTAAACATGAGCTTCCACAGCATCCATATTAAACACTTTAGAGCAGCTGCAGAGGACCAGTGCAAGTGCACAGTGAAAGGCGCTCTGAGCCTGCTGAAAGTACCCACGGACAAACTACCATCTCCTTAGCCCACCATGGCAGACAAAACTGATTTCATTACTGGTGACGCTGGGGCTTCCAGCACTTACCCTATGCAGTGCCTGCGCAAACACGGCTTCGTGGTGCTCAAAATAGTGGAGATGTCAACTTCCAAAACCGGAAAGCACGGTCATGCCAAAGTACACTTTGTCGGAATTGATATTTTCACGGGGAAAAAATATAAAGATATTTGCCCTTCTACTCACAACATAGATGTTCCAAATATTAAAAGAAATGGTTATCAAAAACTAGTAAAGTCTGTGAAGATCTTAAGCTACCAGAAGATGAATTAGGCAAAGAAATAGAAGGAAAATATAATGCAGGTGGAGATGTACAGGTGTCTGTCGTGAGTGCTATGAGTGAAGAGTGTGCTGTAGCCATAAAGCCCTGCAAATGATGAGGACATAAAATTTGATTCTAATTGTCACCAAAGCTACGGCCTCCATAAGCAACCTCATATTCTCTCTGTCTCTCTGTCTCTGTCTCTGTCTCTGTCTCTGTCTCTGTCTCTGTCTCTGTCTC
>NDGN010029912.1:0-13208 GCA_002564285.1 Tympanoctomys barrerae
TCAGTACCCAAGACTCTCAGCACCCCAGGCCATCAGTACCCAAGACTCTCAGCACCCCAGACCATCAGCACTCAAAGCCCTCAGCACCCAAAGCTCTCAGCATCCCAGGCCTTCAGCACCCCAGGCCTTCAGCATCCCAGGCCCTCAGCACCCCAGGCCTTCAGCACCCCAGGCCTTCAGCATCCCAGGCCCTCAGCACCCCAGGCCCTCAGCACCCCAGGCCCTCAGCACCCCAGGCCCTCAGCATCCCAGGTCCTCAGCATCCCAGGCCCTCAGCATCCAAGACCCTGAGTCGGATGTGAAGATGACTCCATTCCATGCCCAGGAGAGTCCGGCCATGGGCCGAGCTGCACTGACCAAGTGGCCTGCTGAGGCCCACGCATGGACTCTGCAGTTTCCTGACTCGCCTGTGGGCCATCAACAAACCCTGACTCCCTACCTGGTCACCAAGCAGTGCCTGAACACCAGGTCCTCTTTCAACAGGTGTGAGGTGTTGGGAGCCCCTGAAGCTGGAGACTGGTTGTATGTGTGAGGCAGGACAAGGCCACAGCGCCGAGAGCAGCCCAGCTACCTCATCTTGAGAGAAGCATCCCGCCTGGACAGTGTCAGCCGTCCGTCTCTAGGCAAAGGTATAAATAGACGCCCCTACTGTTGGTCTTCGGGTCCTTTGCCCATAAGGCAAACAGGCCCTGCCTGACTCAGGTCTTGTCTCTTGTCTGTCTTTTCCTCATTCCTGTCACCATTGCTCCCCAGGGTACACTGAGACACGAGTCCTTGCGGTGAAGGACACGCCTGATAGGAAGGGTTGGTGGGAGCATAGGCGGGAAGAGCCAACTGTAAGCCACATCTCTCTGCATCCTGGTGCTGCTCGGTGCCCAGGAGGGACAGTGACGGTGCTAGCTGCCCATGACGCCTGCTGGGCCACTCGCCCTCACGGATGCTCGCTGGGGAATCGGGGACATAGGGTCTGCAGGCTGCAGTGTAGGGTACCGGGCCAGCTTCCCAGAGCTCGGTGGAGAAGCACCCACGGGTCCCTGTGATCTAGGTGCAGCTTAACTCACCAGCAAGCAGGCTCTGCCTGCGGCCATGAGCGCTCCGCCGCCTGTGGCTTTGGCGTCCATGCGAGCCATTCTGCTCTGTGGGGCAGGGAACCAGCGCAGACCTCAGGGCTGCTGCCGGAAGGGAGGAGACAGAGCCCTGCATCCTGGACACAGCCGCCAGCATCAGCGAGGGAGTCATCACGGAGTGCGACTGGGCACTTAGCACTACTCCTACGCAGTACCACCCGGCACACACGTGTCTGAGCACACACATGTGCACGTGGGCCCCAGACACGGCTCTGTATGTGTCTATGCACACATAAAGCAACCTGGCTGTAAATCCAAATCAAAGAAGGAAGTGATGATAATAAAACAATAATGAACCAACGCTGGCTTCTAAGCAAAGGTGGAGCCTGGAGCCCACAACAGGGTGGAAAATGCCAGCTTTGGTTCTGATTGGGACAGCAGAACCCAGCTTTGACCCTGGCCACCCCTGCACCTCTGGGTGCCCCTTGCAGGCAGCTGCTCATAGGGTGGGCAGAGGCACATGGTCTCCGCACCTTGCCCAGGCAGGTGGCTCTGGGGTGAGGGGCAGGGCTCCCCCTGGCATCTCTGAGCAGAAAGGATCCTGCTCTGTTTGGTCCAGATGTCAGAGTGGGGTGCGGCCCTTCTTAGGCCCACCAAGCTGCCTGCCCCTATTCTGCAGGGAATGCTGGGGATGTGGGGAGGGAAAGCCCAGGCTCTTTGCCCTGGCACCTGTGATTCTCTTCCCTCTTGCATCTGCAGGCCTCGGGAAGCTGCCAGCCCTGAGTCACTGTGCCGTGCAGCCCCCACGTTCCCTTGCCCGGTCCAGGGTCTGCCAGAGCTGCTCTCAGAGGTGTTGGGTCCTGGGAAAACAGAGTAGGAAGACAGACCCAGGAAGCACCTGGCGGCCAGTGAGGGGCAGCCTGTGGGCATGGCCTCTGGTCGTGCCCCCCACTCCTGTCACTCCAGCGCTGGGCACACAGTCAGCTGTGCGGGGACCTCTGACAGGGTTACACACACCTGGGAACCCAGGGGCCGAGCAGCCAGGCCTCCAGTAATCACCAAGCAAAGGACACATCTGGCCTCTTTTGTCAGCAATCAAGGCCATGCCGAGCTGTGAGGCTTCTAATGGCAAAACTGTCCATCTGCCTGTTTCTCCATTTATACTTTTTTTCTTGAGGCAGGGTCTCCCAAAGTAGTCCAGCATGGCCTGGCACTCCCATGACGCTCCTGCCTCAGCCTCTCAAGTGCTGGCATTGCAAGTGTGCCAGCTGCAAGCGGCTGTAACGGCAGCCTGCCTCCGGCCACTGCCTCAGATGTCACATGTGTTGTCCTGGTGCAGGGTGCAAGGAGGAGCAAACTGTTTTAGACTCTTCGCGGTTGTTTTACACCTGCAGGACTCAGTCCCGAGCTGTGCTAGAAAGGTCAGCATCTATGTGAACATCGTGACTAAGCTGGAAGCAGACGGGACGTGCTCATCCTGCCTGGAGACTGAGTTTCTACGCTTCGTCTAGGAACCTCCTTCCTCTAAACCTCGCCTCTTCGCTGGGCCCTTGCTTTATGGACAACTGGACCAGCCAAGACGTCCTGCTGTTTGGTAAATGACATCCTCTCCCATGACACCACAGTGCCCACCGGTTGCCAGGACACATGCCAGGTCTCTGTGGGGGACAGGACACCCCATGGAGCAGGGGGCAAGAAGGCAGAGGCAGAGGTGGAGGATGCAGGGCTGCAGGGCCAGAGGTAACTGGAAAGGGGCAGGATTCTGCCTTGGGCAAGGGGGTGGCTGCGGAGAGAAAGCAGGGCTACAGGAGGAGGTGAAGAGGGCTTTCAGTCAGCCCAGTTCTGGATGTCAAGGATATGCCCATCAAGGATTTGATGACTAGGTACAGTGAAAGCTAGTATTCAGTTCTCCCAGTGTGCATGAGAGAGGCTAGGTAGGCTGCTAGGGAGGAGACAGCAAACCACGTCTGGGGTGGTCAGGCGGCAATGTGTGCGAACTGGGCGCGGTGCAGAGGCTGACAGCAGCTTGGGCCTCGACGCTCCCCTCTGGCCTGTGCAGCTGGCATACCACGTCAGGAGGGCCTGGGGCCCTTTTGAGTCTGTGGGCACAGAGATCTGGCTGGGCATGAGGCTGGGCTGCACTGGACAGTGAGTTTAGTAGGCATAAGGACCATGCCTTGCACTGTTTCAGAGTTTTAGACTCTTAGAGGCAAAAGGGCCTTCAGGGTCTACCCAATGCCTACCTTTTAAAAATGGTGGCAGAAATACCGAAGGTGCACCTTCTTAGCTGTTTTTCCTTATTTTTTGAAAACAGGTCTCCTTACATCCCAGGCTGACCTTGAACCTGTGACGCTCCTGGCTCGGTCTCCCGAGGGCTAGCTAGGGTTACTGGCTGTGCTGCTACCTTGCGCTCCTTTAACCAGGTCTGCAGCTCCAAGGTGGAAAGCCACTTCCTGCCACCGTGCCAGGCCTCTCCTGAGGTGTGACTCTATCCAGCGTCCTGCCACAGGCAGTGCCTCTCTGTCTAGGGCCGCGGCGGGCTTCTGCGGAAGCTCACACGGCTCTGTCCTTCTAGGCCTGGCTCGGGGCCCTCAGCGTCACCTTTTCCTGCTCCCCTGAGCTGCTGCAGATGCCAGCGGCCAGCTTGGGAGGTGTCCCACAGACCAATAGAGTTGCCCCCACCTCACCCCCACCTCACCCCCACGGTCACGGAGGTCTATGTCCCATGGAGCAGGCAACAGTCGGATGGGCCTGGCCCTCGGAGGAGCGTGGTGCACGCAGCGTGTCGGACGCCCCCACTCCCCACTGGGAGCACCCTTCCAGCCTGGGGGGCTGCCCCAGAGCAGGGCAGGCCTTGCCTGTGGTCCTGCGTCCACGCAGGACTTCATCCAGTGACATCTCCCTGCATCTGGAAAGCTGGAGGCATGAGCGGAACTGTCCCATTTCTATCTGGACACCCTAAAGCCTCAATCCATCCCTCGAAGGTGACAATTACAGACGCTGTCAGGAGGCAAGGCCTGAAAGGCAGGCGTGGGCACACGGGTGTGCTGGAGGGCCTCTCACCTCCCTCGGCGACCTTTGTCGCTCTGCTTCCCCTGCGCCTCGCCCTGCGGACCTCTCCTCCGCAGCCCCTCTGCCTCGCTGTGTCTTCTGAGCCAGCGCACCCTGGACTGAACCGTCGGCCAAAATAAACCTCTCCTAGTTTAAGCGGCACCAACAATGAGGAAAGTGACTAAGACAGGGACTCTACAATTTTTATTTCTCTAGAGGTACAAAGCAAATGCTTACTTTTCCAGAAAATCAAGAATTAAATTCATGTAAACTTTATGCCTCCCAGCGAAGTGCTGAGAGAAGAATGCAGCGTGTCTAGGAAATTATCTGCAGCCCACACTCAAGCTCTAACGTCCTCTTAGAAGTTCCTCTCTGAATTAATGTCTTCCTCAATGGGAGCCTGCTTTTAAGGTCTATTACTATTTTATTATTATTTATATCTACACATATATAGCTCTTTAAGTAATTCTAGAAAACACTTTCATTTTAAGAAAAAGCTGATATATACAATATAAATTAAACCTTTTAGGGCCCAAACTTTTTAACCTCAAGATTTTATATACATAGTGACAACTCCATCAGCAAGGTTTCTCCTAAGAACACGGGAATGGCTTTCTCTAAGCCAAATGTACAGGTGACACTCTGGTAAGAAGAGTGTATGATGTTGTCCCTGGATGCCAAATATTTAGCAGAGACCAAAGGAATTCAGTCCAGACACCAGTACTAGGTCTGCGTGATGTCATTCAGCCAGATGCATGGAAAATCTGGATTCTTAAGAATTGAATTTTTGAGGTCAGCATCATGACTCAGTTTTGGGGTTAAATAAGACATTTATAAAACAAAACTATTGGAATGTAACATGCTTTGACTACCGATAATAGACTGAATGGAACGCTGGGTACAATTTCAGGACTGTGAGTCAGAGCTCATATCAAAACACCACGTACAAGGGCAGGCAGCACACTTCAAAGCTGCATTTTTAAGACTATTAATGAAGCATGTTGAGCACACTGGTGTTTTGAGAGAAGAAAGCAGCCACCCGGCACCCCTATTGACCCAGCCCCCCCCATTGAGCTTGAGCACACCCCAGAAGTGTGGAGGGGAGCTTGTCCTTCTGCTTTCGTATTTTCAAGATAATTATGCAACTCCAAGCTGCCCAGGGAAGCCTCTGGATACGTGAGGGAATGGGGCATGGGCACTGAGCTGGAAGACTTAAGGCAGTCTGAGCAGGACACGGTGACTCTGCTGCTATGCGGCAGGGGCTTGGGAGGCAGCAGCAGGCGTGGGGAGCTCAGGGCCAGGTGCCCGCCCCAGCTGTAAACCCAAGCCCTTCCCACCTGGAAGCCGCAGTTGCTGGCTCCCAGACGCCCACCTGGCGGAGCCTGCAGGGAAGCAGCCATAGGCAGCATCTGGAGACCGAGCCCTAGCACAAGGCACACTGCCCAGAGCCCTGCAGACAGCAGGGCCACACCCTCTCAGAGCGGACGCTCCCCTGCAGCAGGGAGGAGACGCCACATCTAAGGAGGGGATGAGTGCAGATCTTTTCCACCTGTGACTTGGCTCTACCCCACCGAGCTCTGCGCTGCCACGCGCCGTGCTGAGCAGGCGGGCCCTGCGCCTGCATTCACAGCAGCCACTCCAGTGTGGCACAACACTCTCCCTCCCTTGGACCACACTGGCCCCCGACTCCAGTGCCTCAAAGATGAGCCTTGGGCACACTGCTGTTGCCTGCCAGCTGCCTGCCGGGAGCACACATTTCAGCCTCCACCAGCACCTTGCTCCCCAGGGAGGGGGCTTCGCCCCAAAACACCTCCCAGACTCCACACAGCTCAGCCTTTTCCCTCCTTTCTCCTAGGCCTTCCAGTTCCTGGGGCTCTCCCCAGCATGCACCGGGTTCTGGGGCCCCACTCAGCCTCAGCCGGGGCACCTTCAACTGCCCCAGCACTATAGTTCCAGCACAGAAGCCCTCCTCGTCCACCCCCAGACCTGATGCAGAGGCTGCAGGCTCATCCTGTATGATTCTGCACAACACGTGCAGAAGGGCCCAGGGCTGGGGGCAGGGTGGGGAGGGCCGGGCCCGGGCCTGCCCAGCCAGAGGATGCTGTACAGGGCACCTGCGGAGTAACATGCTGCAGCACATACAGAAAAGAGGAGACGGCCCACCTGTGTCTGTTGAGGGATATTTACAAAGCTTGGATCCCGTGGTCCAACACTGACGAATCGGTTTGCGGGGGAGGTGCTGGGTGTCGAGTAGGCTGTGAAGGGAAGGGACACATGCGTTCAGGAAGCAGCACGAGATTGCACACACAAACAACACCAAACACGGGTCCCTGGGCCCACGCTCGCTGCTTAGGAGGACGTTTGTGGACACTGGCTGGCGAGGGTGCCTTCCGTGGTGTGAAGGGCAGGGACTCACCAACCTTTCCTGGGTTCAGAGTCCAGTGGCCATCCCTGCCCAGCACTGAGGAGAACCTGCAGGACACCGGACATCTACTTTCTATGTCAAACACAAGCTCTGGGGGGAAAAGAGGCCTGAGACTCTGAGCAACCAAGAGAGGAAGCAAGCAGGGCGCGGAGGGCGCAACCCACGCTGCAGCGTGGCTCCGCACACGGCCCGATGGCACAGGCCGGCCCTGGCTGGAGAGAAGAGGGGTCCTCGCGGGAGGGAGGTAGAGCTGTGCAGAGTAAGCGCCGTGCCCGGGCCGGTCAGGACGCCGTGGCCCTCCCTGCCTCGGCGCTCTGGTGCATGCTCCCTCGACCCCGCTCTGGGCCCAGGGCGTAGAAGTTTTCATGTTCACACGAGAGTGCCCCAGCCTCACGAGAAAAACGTTCTGTGACTCGGAGGTCTCACTGGCCTGCACGCTGAAAGGCACATCTTGTTGTTCCCACAGTCACTGACCACCGCCAAGAGTTCATTTCACACTCTTCCTTTGTTCTGGAACCTCCAGGCCAGTGGAGGCAAACCTACAGCACACGGTGTCCTTGGAAACTCTGGAGGGTTCACCCTCACCGTTCTGAGCTACTGCTGAATTCCAGTCCTTATAAAAGGCTAACGAGGGGCTAAGTAGACACACACTATCCAAAGGGAAGAAAGGATTCAGTTTCTACCAGATTGTTTTTCCTGTTGAAATCACTGTATCCCGTTACTGTGATTTTCTCTTTTACAGGAAACTGCTCCTGCCTCTGGTCTCCCTGCCGAACACCTCTGAGAACCAACCCCACTGCCTGGCTGCAGTCCTGTTGGTCATCTGTGGTCAGAGCCAAGCCGCCCGGGGGGGTCTGTGGTGGTCATGTGGCTGCAGTGTGAAGCCACAAGGACAGAGGATGAGCACAAGCCGCCATGCCTGCACCTGCACCCTCCTGCTGTCACAGCAGCACTCCCCTGGGATGGCTCCAGGACCCACCCTGTGTGCGGGCGCTCCCTGCCCACTGGGCCGCGCTGCACCTCGTCGGTCCGGTCTGGCCAGAGTCAGACAGACCTGGCAACAGCGCTCTGCAGGTGCCCTGCAGTTGGAGGAAATTCAATTTTTGACAAAGCGAAATGCTTCTGATGCCTCGTTCCCTTCAGGCCAGGCTTTCATTGTCACACTTCAAGGAGTCTGAACAGAAGCTGTTTGTGAAAACCACAGCTGGGATCCCGTGGCAGTGTGTTCTCCAGCCTGGGGTACACAGTGGCAAGAGATAAGGGGGGACCCTGGGTGGGCTGAGCCTCCTTCTCAGGCACAGAGGACGGCGGGGAAGGGGAGGAGGAAGAGTAGCGGGCGTGGCCAGGCCTGGTCACTGACACTGAGGCCAAGCCCTTGTGCGGCGGCCTTGGAAGGACAGAGGGCCACTCACGGGCTGCTTGGACGTGCAGGCACTGCTGTGTGGGACACAGCGGCGGGCCAGTCGGCTCATGCGACACGTGGACACATGTTCCACGAGGACGGCTTTCCACGGCCACAGTGAGCTCTCGGGACTGCGCAGGCATCTACGCCACATGGCACCCATCTGTACTTTCCGTGACTACCACCACTGAAAGGAAGGGTTAGCGTACAGAGTTCAGGCCCGCAGATAACCTGAAGGCTCAGGACTGGCTATCATCCTTTCTCAGTCACGGGACAAAACCTGGATGTCCCCAAAGGTCTCTGGTGCTCCATGTCGCCCAACTGTTAAAGGACGGTGGTAGTGGCAGCACCAGAAGCAGGTCTGTGCTTCTAGAGAGAGGATTTTGCAGCTACTAAAATCCGCCTGAGCCAAAGGAATTCACTGCATAAGAAGCCAGCTTCTCAGCCAGAAAAGCACAGAGAAGGGGCGGAAACCCCACACCTCTCCCATGCCCTTGCCACGCCAGTAGCATGCTCTGTAAGAGGGACACCTGCGTGGGGTGAATCTGACTTTCTCAAGGAAACTGTACAATTACAGAGTGGAGCAAGGCCTCCACTGAAGCTTTGTGCTAGAACAGCCACACAGACCAAGGAGAGTCCATGACACACATGCGGGTAGGAGCTCGGCACTGCAGCAAGTAACTACGCACCAGGTTACCATGACGCCCAACACGTGCGCATCTCCCAGCTGCAAGTCTTGCCTTACTTACAAGGCCAGTGTCCGAAGGGGAGGGTCTGGCAACCAAGAAGCCCTGGCAGCCGGGGAGCACTGAAGCATTTCTGATCTTTGGGAGGGCTTCCCAGGAGTAACGGACGACTCTCTGCATGTCCTCCCTGCGCAAGTCCAGGGCTTAACCTGAGCTTGGGAATCCAACTGGTGCTTGTTTGGTTGCTGCTGTGTGGAAGGCGTCTGCTCTCCTCTGCAGCAGTCATTTTGCCCATGTGAGCAGCTGCATGCCGGCTGCGCACTCGCAGTGACGGGGGCTCCCTCTGCTCAGTGCCCCTGATGTACTTCCTTGCATTATCGGAATGTCTTCTGTAGCCGGCACCACAGCACCCAGTACAGGAATCCCCACAGGAGCCAGATCCACTTCACAGAGAGCAGCTTCTGGCTTCCCCTCTCAGTGTAGTGCCTGTGGGGCAGCATGGCCCTGCCCCCGGAGGTCGGCTGGGGCACAGTGCAGAAAGGCTCTGTCACTGTGAGCCCGGGTCCCCGGCAGGGGCCCGGGGTGGTGCTGGCGTCCAGCTGGGAGGACACACAGTGGGGAGCTGTCCAGACCCCCAGTAGTTGGTCCCTGCTAGTGCAGAGCCAGCAATGGATAGGGTCTGGCTAAGGGAAGACGGCCTTCCTGGGCACCCTGGAGCTGAGCGCAGGCGTTTTCACACAGTGCCAGTGCTGGGAGTGGACACACAGAGCTTTTTGCTTAAAGGCTTTAAAAAAATGACCCAGAGTGGTGACATTGAGTTAACTGAAATATTTGTGCTGATGTCAACGAGTGTTTTCTTAACAAAATCAGGCACACCTGGCATACCTGCTGGCGAGACTACACCCAGCTCAGGGGGCACGATGGCTGGTCTGCAGGCTCTGTGTAGTTGTGGATGACAGCAAGAAGAGGAAAGGCCACCTGTGCCAGTAAGGCTGATGGATGGTGGGCGGGTCCTGCAGGCCCAGGGGCAGCAGAGCCAGCTGGGGCGGGGAGAGGATGCAGAGGCCCATGAGAAGCGACCAGGTGCCCTGCACCCAGCAAGCTGAGCTCCGGGCCACACATCCGAGGCCTCACAGACACCCCCTGCCTGGAGCATGGCAGGACCACCTGCTCCGCCACCCCTCTCTGCCAAGCCTGTGGGGAAAGAAACCAGCTCTGCCCAAAGATGCTCGCCCTCGCCAGCAGCATGCCGAGGGCACCAGGGACCCAGACACCTGCTGCCCCTGGGGAGTCCTTGCCAGAATGGAAAACCAGAGCCCCAGGGCCCTGCTGCGGCATCAGTCACAAACCAACCACCTCAGGGGCGCTGAGATGACTGCAGGGAGCCGGGCACTCCAGGAAAGAGCAGGGCCTGGTTCCCGTTGGCCTTGGGGAGTGTGGGCTGTGGACTCTGCGGGCCTGGAGGCCCATCTGTTGGGGGAACAGCGGCTGGCACTGGGAGGACGGCGGGGCAAGGAGGGCACAGCGTCACGGCTCAGAGGCTAGGATGCTCGAACATGCGGGAAGAGGCTGGCGGAGCTGGCTTTAAGAGGGAGAAACTTCACAGACTAAAAGCACAGATGTGGATTTGAGCACCAGAAGGACAGCAAGACACACTTTCTCATTTCACACACCCACGTGCACCTTCTGCCCCCCCCCCCTTTCAGGAACTCTTGTGAGGCTGTGCACACCCCTAAGCCCAGCTGCTCAGGAGGCTGAGGCAAGAGGATTCCAAGTTCAAAGCTAGAGGGGCAACTTTGTGAAACCTGCCTCAAAAGAATGTTTTCAAGAAGGGCAGGGTGGGCAGGGCGCATCTGCAGAGCCCTTGCCTAGTGAGACCTCCACCTGGGCTTTGTCCCTGAGGGCAGGAACCTTGATTCTGCCACCTGCACAGGAAGGTGCTGGCTGGCGGTGTGACAGCCACGGAGCCAGCTCAGGAGCCGAGCCAGGCCTGAGGCAGAGCTGGTGTGCAGTGCGTGTCAGCAGTGCCTGACCGAGGGAAGGGGTGCCCAGAGCGCTCACCCCAGACAAGTGAGGGGACCAAGCCCTGTCAGAAGCCGCGCCCAGGGCTCCCACACATGCTCCTGTCATTAAAAGAAAAGCCCTGTGAGAAAATTTCATTCCTTACAAAATGCAGAAGTTGTTAAGGAAGTAAATGGGCTGCCTAATTTCTCAAGGTGAGGATTCCAACCTAATCACAGGCGACTCCTACAAGGGCGAGGAAGGCACAGGGGAGCCTTCTCCTTCCGAGATCTGCGGTGTCCAGAGGCACACAGAGCTGTGTCACACTGCTTGGCCGCGGGGAAGCCTGGAGTCTGAGGGCGCCTGGTGGGCACGGAGCGCTGGGTCCCAGAGGTGAGCACGTGGGCCACCATGGTTCTGATCACATCAGTGTGGTCGGTTCCCTCCTTCTCGGGTCTCGGCAAACTTTCCCTCCTTACAGACAAGCTGCAGCCAGCAACCAAAACACTGCCGGCCTGATCGTGTGGAACGGCCGACTCCTCGTCCCCAGCAAGCCACACAGCGCACCCCCCGCTTCCCCCCAGAAACCCCTGGCTCTGACCCTAGCAACAGGCCATCTAACGTGCATGCTGACCACTTATAGGCCAGTCTAATGTGGCGGAGGGTCCTAGAGGTCACGAGATGGATCGGCAGGGCCAGCTGGCTCTGCTCTGTTGCTGTCTGGCCAGGGGTGAAGGCTCGGGCAGCGTCAGGATTTGGGGTAAAAAGGCGGAAAGGAAGGTGTGAATGTGCCGTGCTGTGCCCGCCCGGGGAGGGCACCACAGGACGCAGTGGGCACCATGCGTGTGCCCAGGCTTCTCAACCTGCCTCGGATTTTCTGTCTCCATAATAACTTGCAGAGGACAGGAATCCAGCTTTGCTTCAGTCCATTTCGATTTGTTTCTGACGGCGAAGCCTATCCACTGCTGTCTTTTGCTTCCCCGCGTCGGCCTTGTATGGCTTGCATCCACAGAGGCGCTTCCTGAGCCACAGGGTCCCTGGGCACAGAGAACACCACAGGGCCGCCCCGGGGCACCCTCGGCGCGAGGCTTGCCAAGGAGGAGCTGAGATGGCGCGGGAACCCTGCTGCCGCTCACGAGCATCAGCTCCGCTCAGGAGCATTATCCTCCAAGCCTCGAAAGCCAGGATGAAGGAGGCGGCGGCAATGTGTACCGCAGCGCTGGTGCAAGAGCAGGGCACTGGGACCGGCTCGTCCACATGATTCAAAATACTGGGGTATTTTGCGGCCCTTAATGTCTTAAAACAATTTTTAGAGATATTGCAAAGTTTATAACATGAAACAAAATGGACAAAATCAGTTTACAAAACCAAATACACACTTATCTCAATCATTAAAATATGAGCAGAAAATGGAAAGTGAGCACAGAAAACAATTATCTCTGAAGAATATGATTATAGATGATTTTAAAATGTCTTCCAATAATTTTTAATCCTAAACAAAATCAGCACAAAGGAAACTTGAAAATCTCAAACTTTTTTGAGGCAGTGAGATATGGTCAACAGAAAAAGAATTTCAGAACCAGAAAACTACAGATTGGCTCTGTTTGCTCTCCTCTGAGGAGTCTGAGCTTGGCAAGCCAGTGGAACTCGCTGTGCAATGTCCGATGTACTAAACACGAGTCACTCCCATCTCCTAGGCCAGTGGCAGCGAACCTATAGCACATGTACTGTTTGTTTTAGTTTTAAGACAAAATATGTTAACATATGAGTCGCCTTTTCTAATCCCAAACCTCAGTATTCAGATTTCAAGGCAGTGTTGGCGCTTTGGGGCAAGTGGGCGGTACGGGCACTTGTCCCTAAAGGTTCTCGCCACAGCGATGCCCTTGCCTAATGGCTCCCCACCCAGAGCTGTCCAATGGGCTCCATGTCTAGCTGCAGCTGTGCTCCGGGGCTCTATGCAGGGGCTTTGCTAATGAGATGGAAATATCCAACTCTGCTGGACTTTATATTAAAACAACTAAAGAAAAAGGCTAAAATCATCTGGTCATGGGTTACTGATACCAAAACCTGATTAAGGGTATTATATTCCCCAAATGTCTGCATTCCAACAACAAACATAATGGCTAAACTTCTCAAGGGTCAATGTTATAATCAAACTTACAAGGAATTTGTAGAGTATAATCTCAACTTTTTGAAAAGCAATTTAGTAATGTGTTTATTTTTTGTATTCAAAAAGGTACTTCCCCAAAGTGGAAGATTCACTCAGGTTTTTTTTTTTTTTGTGTGTGGAATCGGGGATGGAACTGAAACCCTTGCGCTTGCTAGGAAAGCGCTTATTCCACTGAGCCATCTCCCTGGCCATGTGTTTATTTTTTTATTTTTATTTTCTTCCATAATTTTATTGATAAACAAATAGTAATGAGATTAGTTTCAAATCAAATTGGTAGGACAGTTTCAATAATTAACACATTTCATACTCACTTCCTAGTGGTTATTTGCTGTATAAGATGCAAACATGATATCTTATTTACAAACACTATTAGAACAAATCCCTCTATTCATTAAGAGAATGTAAC
>NDGN010030446.1:0-10948 GCA_002564285.1 Tympanoctomys barrerae
TGGTGGTACCAGGGATCAAACTCAGGACCTTGCACTTGCCAGGCAAGCACTTATTCCACTGAGATATCTCCCATGTCATGCATCCTTTTTGTCTGTCCCCAAGGTGTCCGATCTAATCTGGTGGAAGTCACGTGAGTCCTCACCTATCCTAGGTCCAGGGATGTGCACTAACTCTGGGAAGGAACTGAGCCTGTGGGCACTTGAGTTCTCTTCCTGTGCTATGGCTGCATGCAGCCCCAGGCATTGCTGCTCCTGCCAACCAAGAACTCCCACCTCCACACATGTGCACCCTCACAGGCTTCCTGTGCAGGCACCATGGGCACATCTGTCATGTCCACTTCCTGCCCCCATCCCAGGCAGGGCCCAGGGCCCACCTCCTTGCCCTCCCTCACCTCTGTGTGCCGGACGGTCTCCTCCAGCTCACAGATCTGGGTCTGTACCGTGTCCTGGTTTCCCAGGATGTATGTCAAGCTCTTTGTCAGCTTGTCCTGAGGGGGAAGAAAGCAGTGGGGATCATGCTTGGCTCTGCAGATGCCAGCAGTTCAGAGGAAGAGTGTGAGGTGTGAGTGGGAGCTGGTGCTGGGCCAAGGAGGAAGGTCCTCACCTTGAGTGCCTGGTAGGCGCTGAGCACTGGTGTGATCTTGTGCCCGCTGTGGGTGCGCCGCACCCGGCAGAGTTGGCATACCAGCCGTTGACACGTCTTGCAGTAGTGAGTCACCTCTTCCTTGTGGTCTGGGCACATCAGGCCCTAGGGACCCAAAGCACAGTGAGACAGTCAGCTAGAGTGCTGACCTATTCCCAGGAGCAGTTTGGTGCCCTCCCTTCAAGGGTCGGTTTTCAGTGACCAGGAAATCAGTTTGCGAGCTTCCACAGTGTCACCCAGTGGTACACATTGGTATCAAACTCTTCTCTTCAGCCTCCAGGCAATGCCCATTTCACCAGCATTGCTCCTCCTTCCATCTACCTGGCAGGAATGTGTGTAATAACAAGGATGATAATTAATCTAAGCTTTATGGTTCATAATTAACCTTGTCCATCTTTTTCACTGCTGTACTCCCATCACCTAGAAAAGGGCCAGTAACTGTTTGTTCAATGAGTAAAGGCATACAAACCTTCTTAGTGTATAGATAAAGCTTTTCAGTGAACAAACATTATCTCCTGTGATCCAATCAACAATCCTGCAGGTATGCAGGTACTATTGTTCCTGTGCAGCAGATGAAAAGGAGGCTCAGAAATGCCAAATAATTTGCCCAGTGACTTTGTTACAGAAAATGGATCTTGGCAGTGGCAACTTCTGCCTTCCTCCTTTTGGAGGTCCACAGTGCCATCCCCACACACTTGGCACTACCATGCCCCTCCCTTCCCAGACCCTGCAAGGGCTGGCTCACCTTGGGGCGGAAGGAGAGGGTGGGCAGGGTGGGCTCATGCTGGGCCTTCTGGGTGCCCCAGGGGTGGAAGAGCTTGAAGCACTCATTGCAGAAGGTGGCACGACACTCTGTGCAGCCCTTGGTGGCCTCTAGTGGTGGGGGCTTGCACAACTGGCACAGGATGGCACCTCCCACGCTCACACTCTGGCGATACCGCTCCACCACACGCTCTAGGGTCAGGTTCCGGAAAAGCCCTGCCAGGCCCCTCTCCCCAAGTTCCACGTCACCCTGGCAGGCTGGGCAGGGGAACACGATCACCTGGGGGTGCAGCGCACCTCGTTTCCGCCCAGGGTAGGTCCCAAAGCCTGTGGATGGACCCAGGAAGTATAGGAAATGAGTTACAGCTGCCTGGGGTAGGCAAAGTCTGTTTACTGAAAAATTAATTTTTATTGGGCCCATAGCTCAGCACTTATTACAACCCAGATAAGCAGTATCACTGTCCCCAGAAAGACATACAGATGTGTCTGACCAGTGATAGACCCTTTCAATCCTTGTGACAGACAGTCCTGCATTCCCACCCTGTCCCACAGGTCCCAGCTCCACCTGATTTAAGCAGTCGGTCCAGGCGATCTGGCTTGGGGAGTGTTCTGCGGGAGAGGCGGGGGCTTCGGGTGGAAGGGGTGGAGGCAGGAGAGGTGGGCTCTGAGCTGGGGTCCCCACCATGGCCTATGTAGCCCTGCTGGCCTAGCACCTCCCGGGCACAGGCCTGGCACACATTGTGTGTACAAGGCAGCACCAGTGGCTGCTTGTACATCTCTTGACACACTGGGCACAGCAGTTCCTTCTCCATGTTCTTCATGCTAGTCTGTGGAGGAAGTAGGAGGCTGGGTCAGAGCTTGGAAACTTGGGGCAATCTCAGTAGCCTCCTCAGCTGCCTTTAAAGATCCCACGGGTCTCAGGAAGGGGCAAGCTAAGAGACCTATGCCTTTGGCCAGGTACCTTCCTGGGCCTGCTTCGTACACCTTCCCAACTCTCTGTCTCTTGCTTTTGGTTCTCGAGGGCTAAAGGTCCACAAGAAGGCATGATTGGAGCTCCAGCCTCGCCCCTCCCCCACCACTCCAGCTGCAGCCGCGGCGGGCAGCCCCCCTCACCTGTCTCCATCCCTTAGTCTCTGGGCCACCGGCTTCTGGTTTTGATTTCAAGGACACCGTCCATTTTGGGCTCCGCGCGGGACCCCAGGTCCTTCTCTAGTAAACCCTACAAACGCGCCTCTCTGCAAAGCCCAGCACTGCTTGCTCTTCAGCTCCTGCAGCGGCTCAGGCCTGCGGCCGCCACAGCCTCCATCCTCCACCCTTCACTTCCCCATCCATCTTCTTTAGAGCCCGGTCCAACCCATTCCCTTTCGCCCCCTACACTCTGGCCTGCCTGTCCCTTCTTCCAGCGCAAGCCCTTCCCCAAACTGGGTGGTGGTGGTAGTGGTGGAACAAGAGCCCCGCCTTCTCGCCCCCTCCCCACCGGAAGTAGCCCTCCCCCTTTTGGTGGCCGGGGTCCTCAGGCTACGCCCCACCCCCACACCTCACCTTGGTCCCTCTTTTCGCAGCCATCCCGGTCAGGGGCGCAGCTGACACAAAGGAGGGAGGGACAAGGAGGGAGGGAGAAGGAAGTGGTGGTGGGGAGCAGGGTTGGCACCGCCCATGGGAGAGCCGGGTACGGGTTGCCATGACAACCACAGGCTCGGAAGCAGCCCTGAGTGGGGGTGCAGTGGGGTGGGGTCTTGGGGAGGGGTGCAAATTGGGAATTGGACCCTGGGATGGCTTCTTCATCGCCCCCTACCTGTTCTCGGTATTCCTGGAAAATATCCAAACTCACACATGCCCCCTTCTCCTGGCATAGTTCCTTTTCCCGAAGCCCTAGTCCTGGGGCACTGCAGGCGGCTACCCCAGCCCATCAGCTTGTCCAGGCAGATCCTCGCAGCTCACATCCAGCCAGCGAGCGAGAGCGCTCCACGGTACTCACCTCCCCTTGCCTTGGGGCTACTCTCTCATCCCTGCACCCGACCCTCGCAGTCGCTTCTGGCGTCACTAGCCATCGCTAGTTTACATCACAGCACCTTCCTCATCCCTACCTGTTCAAGATTTCGGCTTGTCCGGGATCCCTTACACCCCCTCCCTTCCCCTGGACCCCACTTTAACTCACACTGATGCGGACCAGTGCATCCATGATGGAAGTGAAGGTCTGCATATCCTCACCCTCAGCCATGGCCCTACCGTGCCCGCCCGCCCCCGGGTGCCCGATCCTGGCTGCGGCTGCGAACCCCGGGCTCAATGCAGGAACCGGGTGGGGGTGTGCGGAGGGGTGGGGGTGAGCTCTCACTGCGCATGCTCCAGGGACCAGCCTCAAACGGCGCCCGTCTGGGGTAGGGGGTGGGAAATAGTTCTCCCCACGTGGTTCTCAGGGTTCTAGAAAAGTGATGGGGGGGGGGTTGGTAACATGGAAAGGTATTGGCGGGCGGAATCGTTCCTTATATTAGAATTCTTCATTGGTCCCAAATCTTAACTGTATGAAGCGAAGGTTAGTTTCAGAGAAGTTGAGCTTCAGGTGGGGAGCGCTACGTTTTGGGGTTTGTCAAGGAGACATTAAAGCAACGAGTATAGGACAGGGAAGTTTGAGGAACGTGCACTACAGATGGCATAAATGAGTGGATAAAAAGACAGAGGTGGGCTCGAGGAGAGAGGCTATGGGCCCAAGGAGTTGACATAGGGCAGCTGTACTGAGAACCTGCCCATACGCCAGGTAGGCGAAGGCAAGGACCAGGGCGGTGGCCGAGGGATGCTCTTTGACGACTTGCTTCCTCCGTGCCCACAGAGGGCGCTGCAGCCAGATGCACCAGGCTGAAGGAGGAAGAGATGGAGTGCAGCTAGTGGCAGCAGGGCTCTCACGCACGCGCACAGGGACCGCGCCGGGTTCAGCTCCCCGTTCTTGGCCAGAGCCGCTGACTGGAACCACTGGCGGGGCATGATGGGTAACGGGACCCGCAGGACCCCCGGGATGGGCTGGCTGGGGTCGGAGTGGGGGCGGGCCGGTTTTCCTGGCTCTCTCAGTAAAGCTGACGTGTCCTAGGCTTCATTCAGGGAGAGGGCATTTCCACGGAATGGGAGAAATCGGGGCGTCTGGGGCTGGGGATCGCCGGGGTGCCCGCGTGCTGTGGGGAGCTAGGTAGGGTGTGCCTGCGGACCCGGGAGCTTGGAAGTGGTCGCTCCTGGACCCGCCAAATCGGCCGGGGCCCTAAGAAGCCCGACGCTGACTCCATCCCTTGTCTTAATGCCTGACAGTGGTGGGCACTGGCACCTCGCTGGCGCTGTCCTCCCTCCTGTCCCTGCTGCTCTTCGCCGGGATGCAGATGTACAGCCGCCAGCTGGCCTCCACAGAGTGGCTCACCATCCAGGGCGGCCTGCTGGGCTCTGGCCTCTTCGTCTTCTCTCTCACGGTATCCTCCCTGTGCTGGAAGGGAGGATGGGCCCAGTAGGCTACTGCCCTTCCCCACGCAGCCCTGTGACCCTTGCCCACCCACCTCCTTAACTCCAATACCCAGGCCTTCAATAATCTGGAGAACCTTGTCTTTGGCAAAGGATTCCAAGCAAAGATCTTCCCGGAGAGTAAGTGCAAGCATGGTGGTCGACTACTTGAACATTCTCACCTCCCCCAAGCATGATGTGGTATTCAGTGTCTGGGTGTTTAGGTGGTAAAAACTGCTAAGGAGAGCCAGATGTGGTACACTCCTGTAAACTCTGCGCACAGGAAAGCTGAAGCAGGAGGATCACTGTGGGTTCAAGCCTGAGCTACATAGTGAGACCCTGTCTCAAAAAAGTAAAAGTTGTTAAGGAGAAGTATGCCTACCAGAACAGGAAAGACAGATGATACATTGTCCTTTTTTTTTTTTTTGGCTGAACTGGGGATTGAACTCAGGCCCAATGAGCCATCTCCCAGATGATGCATTTGGACCCAGCATTTTATCTAGCTCCTGACAGTGGAGCTGGAGAGAAATCTTCTGGAGCAGGAAACTTGCCCACTGGCCAGCCGCCAGGGAAGATTTCAGGAGAATGAGCAAGCTTGGGCTGATGCTTGGCACCCACTTTCATTCAGGAGATGTTCTTCCTGCCTACCCCAGAACGCAGCAGGACCAAGTTCACAGGAGGGTTGCAGTGAGAAGCTGATCTAGTGTTAGTGAATTCTGTTTATTTCAGGAAATTGTGCAGAGCCTCAATATTAGACTTACCGAAGTTTTATGGCAGCAGGAATCCAGACCAAATTGTGATATCTGCTAGATTATTTTCTGTTTGGAATAATCCATGTTTAATTACTCATGTGAGTGAGAATGGATGCTTTAATTACTTATGGAGAATTAAGTTTATAAGGCAAATTAGGCATCAAGGCCAGATCACCTAAGGAATACCACATGCTCAAACCTTGGCCGCAGAAACCCTCTCCTGTGAAACTTTCACGTGGTAGAACAAAGATCCATCATTTTTACCCCTATTTCCCTGCCTGCTTCTAGGTCTTGCTTTCTCCACCTAGTCCAATCTCAAGCTTCCAGAGCTCCTTCCATCCAGCGGTCCCCAGACCTCTGTCAATGTCATTTCTACATGTATCATTGTCATTTATTTATTTATTTTATTTTTTTGTGGAACCGGGGATTGAACTCAGGCCCTTGGGCTTGCTGTGCAAGTGCTTACTCTACTGAGCCATCTCCCCGGCCCTATTTTGGTTTTCTGAAACAGAGTCTCTTTACATAGTTTAGGCTGGCCCCAAACTCATGGTGATTCTCCTACTCAGCCTCCCAAGTGCTGGGATTATAGGTGGGTGCCACTGTGCCTGACAGTTATTTCTGAAAGCAGCTTGTTCAGAGGCAAAGTTCATGCCTCTCTTTGACTTTTCTGCCTTCCCACTTCTCATTACCAGATGATTTTTTTTTTTTTTTTTTTTTTTGACAGAGTCTTATATAGTTCAGGCTGGCCTCCTGCCTCAGCCTCCTGAATGTTGGGATTACAGATTTGTGCCACCATGTCTGGCTCATTATGAGATGATCTGATGTTCTAATATCCTTTTTTGCTTCTGTAAGTGGATATATCCACACACTCTGCCCTCTACCCTATGTCCAGGAAGACCCTCAACTTGTATCACTATCACTGGTCAGTAATATAATAAGTCGGCTCTCCCTTGCTGGCTTCTATTGGAAACTGGTGGTAGCCCTCTTTCTTAAATGGAAAGGAGTGTTGCCCTTCAGGGTGTGTATTGCCTTTTTTTTTTTCCTTTTTATGGGGGACAAACTAGTGAGATTTGCGGCAGAGCAGGTAAAAAAACACCAGATTTCTCCTAGTCTCTGTGTACTAATGCCTGGTATTTCCATTCAGACCACCACATGACCTTGTTCTTGTCCACTCTTGCCTCTAGTTCTCCTGTGCCTCCTGTTGGCTCTCTTTGCGTCTGGCCTCATCCACCGAGTCTGTGTAACCACCTGGTATGTGCCTGACAGTTGGGTAAGGGTGCATCCTATTACGTTGTTTTTTTGGCACTGGCTCCTACTATGATGGTGCCAACCTTCCCCTGCCCTGTACTGCTGCCTCTGTTCTCCCTCCTTTACCCTTCCCCCTTTTGTTTTCCCAGACCATTTTTCCCAGGATCCTTTTGGACATGAAGAATGTCTGTCCTGGCAGTAGCCTAGCAGCACACTTACTGATGGTATGATCTTTCTGTCTTCAACCTGCAGCTTCATCTTCTCCATGGTTGGTCTGTACTACATCAATAAGATCTCCTCTACCCTGTACCAGGCAACGGCTCCAGTCCTCACGCCAGCCAAGGTCACAGGCAAGGGCAAGAAAAGGAACTAACAATGTCCAATAAAGTTTTTGTACTTCTATGAGTTATGATGTATTGTGGATTTCATCTGTGAGTGCCTGCTTGGATATACAAAATGTTTTGTTTGTTTGTTTTTGGTAATAGGAATCCAACTCAGGACCTTGCACTTGCCAGGCAGGCCTTTGTACCACCGAGCTGTACCCCCAGCCCCTTTGGATATGCAGAGTGTTAAAACAAATGGTCACCTACACTTTGCAGATCTTGGGGATGGTGTACTTTCCCTTCCTCTAAGGTTCATTTTATTGAATGTTTATTGAGCGCTGTCTGCCAAGCACTTTGCAAGAGAGGCCCCTCAGCCTTGCACTGTGCCATGGGGTCCACGTGAGGCTTTGTTGGGCACCTTGCCCCTTCTGCTGCAAGTCCACAAGATTGCCCCCCGGACCCACCAGCTCTACTCCAGAGTGAAGGTGTCTGTGTTTGTAGAGACTTCCCAGGTTAATCATCACCGTCCCAGCCTCTTTGTTCTGGTACTTCATATTCCCCCCGCCCCCCATATGATGTTTTCTTTTTGCTTGTTTTGCTTTAGTATCAGGGATCAAACTCAGGACCTTGAGCTTGCCAAGCAGGCATGAACCTCCTCAGCACTGGATTACAGGTGTGCGGCTCCATGAGGTCTAAGTGGCAGGCCCAGCAAGCCCAGGGGTAAGGTTGGGGCCTGGGCCGGTGCAGCACATGGAGCCAGTGATTGAACACTGGTCCCTGTGCTTGCCTAGGGGCAGGTGCTTAGTCCATTGAGCTATTTCACCAGCCCTTGTTTTTTCAGACAGGATCTTGCTTTGTACGATAGGCTGGCCTTGAACACACTATGTAGCCCATTGGCTCAGAACTTGCAATGATTCTGCCTCAGCTTCTTGATTGCTGGGATTACAGGCATGCACTAGAATAGCTGGCTTCACAGTCAGTACATTAGGAACTTTTTACTCTTTAGCAAAGTGTATAAAATGACAGGAGCAAGGGTACTAACCCCTGAGCCAGCCTTGATGAATGAGGTGGGTGGCCATTCAGATCCTGTCCTGAGAAACTCCATCCAGAGTGCCTGTCCTTTAGGGCACCCAGGCATTGCCTCCTCAATGGGTGGGGAGTGCACCTGTTTTGGTCAGTTTTGCATCCTCCATAGTCCCTGGTAATAGGCAATAGACCAGTGGGTTGGTTGAAGAAACCTGCCATGCAATCATTCCAGAACAAAATCTGGTACAAGGGAACTGCTGAGGTAGGGAAGTGGACCCAGTGAAGATAGAGAAGGGAGTCAAAGGAATTCCTAGTCATGGATTAGGGACCAGTGTCTTCTCCCATTTGTGGCCCAATCCTCGCCCCTTCTGTTTCTGGCTAAGGAGAGAGCACTCGGCAGTTCACTCAAAGTGCCTCCAGAGGGCACAATTCAATAGCAAAACCTTCCCCTGCAAGGAATTCTGTGGACCAGGAGAAGGGTTTCTCCTGGGTCCTGGTGTGGGAACCAACCTTCTTGGAGGAGCTTGGAAAGAGGCCAGGTCTGGAGGATGTAAGGCCCTGCTCTGCTGAGAGTGAAGGCAGAGTAGGGTGCAGAGCAGAGGCTCTGGGAGATGTCAGTTGACCGGAGAGGTTGCTGGGAAGTGGGCAGTTGTCATGTGTGAGACCCTTTGCAGGAGGGGATGTTCATAACGGGCCTGAGGACGTCGCAGTTCAGGGAAGGGGGCAGAAAAAGGCCACCTTGAGTGCCCTGTATCTTCCACAGTGAGTGCTGGCCTGAGCCAGCCAGGCAGCCACATCAACTTTATGGATCAGAGAGGGTGGGAAGGACCAAAAGAATAGAAACCAGGGCAGTGCCAAGAGGTCTGGGCATCTGGTGCCACCTACTGTAGGACCAGGGGCAGCTTGAGGCCCAGGACTAATGAGTTGTTCCTCCAGGAAGGGGTACATTTATGAGGCAGGTTGGCGCCGGGTGCAGCTCTCCACCCAGCCTATCTCTGTAGTCCCTATTGCAGGCTGCTGCACCTGACCCACCTATTAACTCTAGCCAGGATATCCCAGCCACCTAATCACCATTATTAAGAAAGGGGGTGTGAGGACACTGTGGCTTCCCCCTATGAAGCTGGAGGGTAAAAAAGGGCAGAGGTCTAACCTGTTGGTCCCAGGCCCCCAAGGTTCTGCTTCAGCCCAGGTAAGAGACCTCAAATGATAGAGGGGTGTCTCTGGGTTAGAGGACAGAAGGAAGCCAGATGTTTCCTCTGGCTCCCTCACACGTGGCCACAACACCGTCTGGCACCCGCCCACCCCTCCAGCTCCGGAAACAGGAGTAAATAAGGGAAGGGGGGGTGGGTGTCAGGGAGACCGCTCAGCTCCTAGCCCTGGAGGTGTTCCCTGGGGCAGAAGATGATGGCACTTGTGAGGGTGAGCCTGAGGGCAAGTAGTCTCCCTAACCTGGGTAGGGCCAGACTCCCTAGAACTGGCACAATCAGAAGGGTGCCTAGGTTTAGGACAAAGTAAAAGGTCAAGGCGGAACTAGGTGCCCAGGGCAGGCAGTTAGGGGAGTCCGCGCCAGGCCTTGGCTCCAGCCCTTTCCGGCCCTTATTGTCCTTGGTGAGAACAGGACACAGTCCTGTTCCCACTGGTCAGACCCCCTCCCCTCCCAGTTCGGCTCCCCAGGGGCTCAGGAAGGATGTTGGGAAACAAGAGAGAGCCAGAGATCCTGAGAGACAGAGATGCTGAGAGACCTAGAGACAGATACAAAGGGGAAAGGTTCAGTCAAAAGCCTCATTGAAACTCATTGTGCATGGAGCAAGGCCCTCTGCGCTGTGGGAACCCCTTGAAAGAATGGGAGGCGGAGGCCCTGCCCTGGGGGACCTCCGGCCTGCCCTGCCACATGCACAGACTCCCTCCACTTGTGCAGAATCCTTGTGCAGGCCCCACTGGGGGTAGTCAATTGCTCCCTTCAGGTACTTTCTTTCCTCTTGGTGAATTGAAAGTTCTGGAGCAAGAGGGACAGAGACTTCCGCCATGATCAGGCTCCCAAATCCAGCCCCCCGCCCCCCAGGGCTGTGAGCCAGCCAGCCAAGCAGAAATAGCACTGTAAATACTATTTCTTGAGTTCTTGCAAAGAGAGAAGCTCCTTTCTTAGGGGCAAGCAAGTGATGGCAAGCACATCCTCACCTGGGGTAAAGCATCAAGACCAAAGAGCTATAGACCTACCTGGCTACTGCTAGGAGCATGGTATGGAGCTTTCTCTGGGCTCTGAGAGGCAGCCATGTCCATCTTGACAACAGTAGGCCTGGGCAGGAAACTCCTAGGTGAATGGGTCTCACTGAGTGCTCCCTAAGTGACAGGCCTTCTGCAAACTGGATAGAGGTTTAGGTCACTATAGTCCATGGAGGTTCCATGTACACTCAGAAGCCAAGAAAAACCATTCCAGCCCAAGAGGCTGAGGCAGGAGAGCTGTAAAATCCAACCCCAGTCTGAGCAACTTAATTATCTCAAAAAGGAATGGCCAGTGGACTAAGCACCTGCTTAGGCAAGCACAGGGACTGGGTTTCAATCCCTGTAGCATATGGGCCGGCTCTGCCCCAGGGCATGCTCAGCCGGCCACTGAAGCCAGGCATGGTGGTGCACATCTGTAATCCCAGCACCGAGGAGGCTGAAAACAGGAGGATCACTATGAGTTCAAGCTGCATAGTGAGACCCTGTACCAAATA
>NDGN010030519.1:0-13656 GCA_002564285.1 Tympanoctomys barrerae
ATGGCTCAGTGGAATAAGTGCTTCCCTAGCAAGTGCAAGGGTCTGAGTTCAATCCCTGATTCCACAAAAAAAAAAAAAAAAAAAAAAAAAAAAAGATTAAATGCAAGTTACTCACCATAGTTTTTGGCAAACAAATATTCCACAGGTGTTGGTTCTATGTTGTTCCATTAATTGCAAATTGTGGCTTAAAACATCTAGAGATTGAGAAAAAAATTATTTAACAAGTATAGAATAAAACACATGTGTAGAGCAGATACCAGCTTTTTTACTTTTACTCTATCCAAAAAACCAGTGATTTCCCTGCTGATTTTTATTTGGAGCATGATTTTGGCATCTCCTATGTTTGTTATTGAATCATCCTTGTCTGAATCCCATTTACTTCCGCTGTCATTCTCAAGTGTATTCTGGACAACAGAATGTTTCTTGGGGAAAATAGGATCTGTGCAGATTTCAGATTGTGTTACAAGGGCCAGCAAGATAGCTCAGTGGACTAAGCACCTGCTTAGGCAAGTGCAGGGACCATGGTTCAATCCCTGGCACCACATGCCACTCCAGCCCTGCCCCCAGGAATGCTGAGCTGGCCACCAAGACCGGATGTGGTGGCACACGCCTGTAATCCCAACACTGGGGAGGCTGAAAACAGAAGGATCACTAGGAGTCCAAGCTGTGTAGTGAGACCTTGTACCAAATACATTAAAATAAAAGATTGTATTACTTGCATTTCCTCAATCATTGATGCAATAAATTGTTAGGGAGCATCTCTGTATGTTTCAGGTATTAAAAACTGCCAAGTGGAATCTACTTCAATTTCCCACCTCTGCGTATACTTATTCCTCTTTTTCTTGTTCTCTGCTGCTGTGGGAAGGAAGAAGCCTTCCAGCTGGTAGAGGCTGCACCCGTCACCCAGGATGTGGGGGCCTTTGCACCCGTCCTATCGCAGTTTCTGACCTCTCCCTTCTAAGTAGTTCTTTGTCAGTATTCAGTGCTTAAACATACTCAGTTATCTCTCAGAAAAGAAAAAGAAATTTCATAGTCCTTTATCTGTACTGCTCACCAGCTCTCATGTTCTCTTTCTTTCTTCCAGCTAAACTTGTTGAAAGTGTTGCTTTCACATGCCCAGTGGCTCAAGACAGAAATGTGAAAAGGGTCCTTGACCATCATCTTCACCACTCATGACAAATAAATTAATTTTGTCATACTTTCTCAGTATTCTTTTTTCCATTTTTACCAGTATCATCTCTTGTTTAAATTATTGCAACAACCTTCTTTTAAAAAGAACCTAATTTGGTGTGGTGGCACTCACCTGTGATCCCAGCACTCAGGAAGCTGAGGCAGGAGGATTTCATTGACTTCAAGGCTACATACTGAGACCCTGTCTCTAAAAAACAAACAATAGCAACATCAGTAGCAGCAAAAAGAACATATATCACTCTCAGTGTTTAAATTATGAATGCTCACCGACTTTAGGATAAAGTTCTAGATCTTCCCTGGGATCTAAAAGGTCATGTATGCTTTTTTTTTTTTTTTTTTTTGAACCAGGGATTAAACTCAGGCCCTTGCACTTGCCAGGTAAGTGCTTATTCTACTGAGCCATCTCCCCGGTCCCTCATCTATGCTTTTATTCTGACCTGCATTTCCAGCTCATCTTATGTACCTTTCCCTGTTCCTCTTTTTCTCCAGCCATGTTGCTCTCTTCTCTGTGCCTTAGTGTGTATCTGTCCTGCTTACTTTCTTACAAGTTCTCACTATGTAGCCCAGGCTGGCCTTGAACTCACTATGTAGCCCAGACTGGTTCTGAACTCACAGCAATCCTCCTGCCTCAGCCTCCTGAGTGCTGGCATTACAGGCTTACACTACCACATCCAGCTTCCCAGTCACTTTTTTTAACTTCTAAAACTGTCATTTTAAAAAATTTTTAATTAATTTTAATGAAAAAGAAATAGCAATGAGATAGTTTTAAAACAAGTTAGTAAGACAGTTACAATAATACATTGCATATTGTTGTCTTCGTAGGAGTTAGTCACAGTACAAGACACATACATGATTTCTTGTCTAAACAATATTAGTACAAATCTTTCCCCCACTCACTTTCTTTTCTTCTGTGGCTCTCTACCCATCACCCAGCTCCTCCTAGTCATCTCTTTGGGTTTCAGTTTTTCAGTTCTGCAGTAGGAAAGCAGACTCAACCGGTTTCCTGTTTACATGGTGTCCTACTCTTTCTTCATTTTTACTCTTTCTGCTTTCCCTATTAGTCTATAAACTCCAATAGGACAGAAGGCATGACTGCCTGTCTAATCAATGCATTCCTGGTGCATAGTGTGTAGCAAGCATTATACATTTTAAATTATTTCATAATCAGCTACAGCCCGAGTTAATCTTCACTTCTGTAAAGGCTTCCATGAGCTACACATGCAGATTCAACAACTTCCATGCTCACATGACCCCTGTACTCAAGACTCCACCTCTACTTTTGCGCTTAGTACACTGTATTGTGATTATTTATTTGTGTTTAGCTTCCCTTCTAAAATGTGAGGCTCTTGTTTTTCAGAATTGTATTTATTTTTTAGCACATTACCTGGTGTCTTGCACAATGCTGATGCTCAGTAATGGTTTGTAGAGCAGCACTGAATAGCTCTGCCAACTGACCAGGTATAACACTTGAAGGAGTGTGGGAAGTTACAGGAAAATTCTGCGGTGTGGCCTAGTCTTTCACAAAAACAAAAAGTTGCTAAGGAGGTGGTTTAGAAAGTAAATATATACAGTTTCAAGCATAAATACTGGTTTTAGTAGTAGTGACATAGGCAAGAATTTATGTCAGTGAAGCAATGGTTTTGGTTTATTTATTTGAGGTAGGATCTCACTACATAGTGCAGCTTGGACTTGAATTTGCTTATGTAGCCCAAAGTGGCTACATAACTCATGAGCTCGTGGTGTTCTTCCTGCCTCAGTCTTCTGAATGCTGGGATTATAGGGCATTCATCACATGCCCAGCTTAGCAATAGGTTCTTAAAAAGTGAACTATGAAAGTAATTCCCATTGCAGGAAACAATAGGATACATTCTAATTTTCTTAAACCAGTTCTAATTTCTATCCTTGTGCTAACAAAAATTGGTAATATTTACCTCTTTACACTCAAAAGTGCCTACATAAGTTACATGGGCAGAAGATCACATGAAATTGAAAAAAAATTGAGTATTTAAAGGTAAAAATATTTAGGAAAAAAGCATGGCAAGGTAATAGGATAATTTCAAACTAAAAGGATGTGCTAAGATGAATGATATTATAGGAAGAGCTAATTGTAAAATAAGACAGGTGCTCTGTTAGCCACTTTTAAGCAATATCACTTAATTCTCCCCAAGATTCTTATTGAGAGAAAGAAAGCTCCTGTCCAAGAGAGGGACAGGAGGGGGGCCGATTGGGTAGTTCCCCTTATAATGTTTTTTTTTTCTTTGCTCTGAATGCCTTCAGGGCATGTATACCTGGCTTGAGTTGTGGGGATCTAATCAGCAACCTGAGCCTGACTGCTTTGTTCAAACAGCCACTTAAAGAACGGAGCTAAGGGGCAGGCCCCCACCCCAAGATTCTTGGTACATTGGCTTTTTCATTCATATTTTACAAATGCAATAGTCAAAGCTCAAAGCAATTAACATGCTCAGAAAGTGAACTGGGCATAGTGGTACATGTATGCCTATAGTTCTAGTACTTGGGAGACTGAGGCAGGAGGATTGTAATGAATTTCAGGCCAACGAGGGCTACATAGGAGTTTAAGGTGAGCTTTAAATATATTTTGAGACCCTGTCTGAAAAAAAAAAGCATAGGTAAGTAAGTAAAACTAATGTAAGTGAATTGAAAAAAAAATTAAAAGGGAAGTCACTGAGAGGTCTTTTCCTTGGCACTTGCAAGCATTTTGCTTGGGAAAACAACTTAAAGCACCCATGTGACACCTTCCTCACGACAGAAGGCAGCTACCACTAAAAGAGCCTTCACTGCAGCTTACACAATAAGTGCCCACTGTTTTCTGTAGCAGTGAGCTTTGTTACGAGGCCACTCTTCTTTTCTGAAGAAAGAATTACCTTCAGGAAATAACTGAAGTAAAATGGAAAAGAGATACTTCCAAAACAAGACACATTCAGCTTCAAAACAATCTTATGGCAGAGAGAAAGCAAATATGCAGGAGCAAAAGGAAGTCGGTTTTGGACATGATGCATGTCAGGTAAGATATCATTGCTGGCTGGGTACTGTGATGCCTGCCTATAATTCTAGTGCTGAGGAGGCTGAGGCAGAAGGATTGCTGTGAGTTTAAGGCCAGCCTGGGCTACCTAATGAGTGAGTTCAAGGCCAGTCTGAACTACACAGTAAGACCCTGTCTCAAGGAAAAGAAAAGGGCGGGAGAGATAGTTCAGTGGAAGAAGTGCTTGCCTGGCAAGCATAAGGTCTTGAGTTCAATTCCTGGTACCACAAAAAAAAAAAAAAAAAAAAAAGAAAAAAAGAAAAGAAAAAACAACTAAGGAAAATAAAAAGGTATCATTTCCATAAAAACAAACAAACAATCCCCATCAGGAAAGGGATAACCTAAGGAAAACCACTAAATCTATGTGCAGAAGTAAAAATTACTCCAAATGTTGAATCAAAGCAAAGCAATAGTGTGACACAATGAAGAGATGTGCAGAAGGATCCAGGGGACAAAGGCACACAAACATTTCATAGGAATGGCTTCAAGTTTCTAAACTGGAAAACGGTTTGACTGTAGCAATGATTCCTTCAAAGTGAGTGAAAATTGTGTTTTAGCAGTAAATATCCCTCAATCTTTCCCAAGAGCTAAATAAGGTCTCTTTACTATGCAATAATAGTATTCTCACTTTTTACTGCCTCCCTCATTGAATGGGGCCTAATAAGCAATTATACCTTAGCTCTGCAGCATCTTTCCTTCCCCTTCTTCTGAAGTTCAGAGATGAATGCAGCAGCACATATGCAGTTAAAATGTCACTTAGTGACAACCAATTTTAAGAAGCATTTTGCAAAGATGTCCCATATTTAAAAATGCATTTGGTACATTCATCTTTCCATGGAACAACATATGGAATAATAAACTGTCTGATAAGTTCCACAGCTAGTCAATGTCTTCATTTCTTATTTACAGACTTACATGCACACTAGGCAAGTACTCTGGAACTACATCTTCAGACCCTGATAGTCATTTTTTCCTACTTCTTGAGCAAGAGATTTTTCTGGTGAAAAATTCTACATGAAAGTGAGTAGATGTTATTAGGACTTGATTTTAAAATATTAGATCTATATTTGAATCATAAGAGGAGGTAAATAATTAAAAATTTCTCACTCCTTTCTGCTTTTTAAAAATAATAATCTAATATCTTACTTAATAAAGATTTATGAAGCTTAAGAGTTTGCAGAAGTGCTACAGATCATGTCAAGGTGTATTTGAGTAATAATTCAAATTATATGACCTCTTGGTAATTTATATGTTAGTTAATCCATGAACAAACATTTGTTTATGTGTGTCAAAAATTATACTGGACTGCTTAAGGGAGTAAAACAAAGTACTATATTTTATCAAATTAAGGAGTTTCTGGATTATAAAAGTATCCCAAATATTAAAGCTACCAAAATGTGAGAAAATATGCATTTTAGAATTGATCATACATAGGTAAAAGATAAACAGTTTCTACATCAAGAAAATAATGGAAGATATCCATAAAAATACCAAGAGAATATTAGTGACAAAAATGTTCTCAGAAATTTAGTGGAATAAGAAGTTTATGAGGAGCTGAGACTTGTGAGGAAAATGCACTGTGAATGACACCGCCCTTATTTTGCCAGTGTTTTTTCTATTGATTCTGTAAGATATTGGTAAGAAAAGCATGAATTAAAAAGCTTTAAAAAGCCGGGCATGATGGGTGCATCCTGTAACTCAGGAAGCTGAGGCAGGAGAATCACCACAAGTTTGGGGTCAGCCTGGGCCACACTGTGAATCCATGCCAGCCCAAGCTACATAGGGAGACCCTATCTCAAAAAACAAAACAAAACACAAAAATCCTTTATCCTTTAGTCCTTTAAATGTGACAACTTTTTATTTTGTATGACTTCTGAATTTTATCATTATATGTGAAATCATTTTTATACTGAAACTTAGCCTAACCAAAAAATTACTTAAAAATTAAACTCATATATATATAATATGGTAAATAAGAATGAATCGGGGTAAATCAAGTAGCCATTCAAATTTTAAATCTTTCACAGCAAAGAAAATGACCAACAAAATGAAGGGACAACCTATACAATGGGAAAAATTTTTACCGGCTATTCCTCAGACAAAGGACAAATATCTTGAACACACAGTGCTTGCCTGGCAAGTGCAAGATCCTGAGTTTGATTCCTAGTACCTCCCAAAAAAGAACATGTAAGGAACACAAAGAAGTTGGACCTCCATTAAAAGACCCAATTAAAAAATGAGCACCTGAAAAGGATATATACTCAGAAGAAGAAGTACAAGTGGCCAATAAGTACATAAAATAATGTTCAACACTGCTGGCCATTTGAGAAATGCAAATTGAAACAACACTGAGATTTCATCTCACTCTAGAATGAATGGTTGTCTTCAGGAAATCAAATTATAATGAATGCTGGAAAGGCTGTAGGGGAAAAAGGAGCCCTTCTTTATTGTTGGTGAGTGTAGTAAACTTATATAACCACTATGGAAATCAGTGGGGAGGTTGTTCAAAAAACTAAAAATAGAAATTCTATTTGACCCATCTATATTCCCCTTCTAGGTATCTTCCTGAAAGAGTTAAAGATGTTATATTGTAGAGATGCATGTTTGCACACATACAGTGATACAGCGAAACTTACAATAGCTAAATCTTGCCAGGCACAGTAATGCACGTCTGCAATCCCACAACACAGGAGACCAACCTGAGCTACCTGGTGAATTCAAGGCAGCCTAGACTCCATGGTGAGACCCTGTCTCAGAAAAAAAACAATGACTAAATGTTGGAAGTGGCCAGGCATGGTGGTGCACGCCTATAATCCCAGCACTCAGGAGGCTGAGGCGAAAGGATGATTGTGAGTTTGAGACCAGCTTAGGCTACAAAGTGAGCTCAAGGCCAGCCTGAACTGATTTAGTGAGACCCTGTCTCAAAGTGATAGATAGATAGATAGATAAATAAATAAATAAAATAAATCTTGGAAGTGACCTGCATGTCCATCAATGGAAGAATGGATCAAGAAAATGTAGTATTTATACACAGTGGAGTACTATTCTGCCATAAAGGATAAACATGAGTTATTAGTGAGAAAATGGTTGAACCTTGAGACAATAATGTTAAGTGAAATAAATCAGACACACAGTTCAAATATCTCATGGCTTCTCATATGAGAGGTCCATTATAGAAATAAAGAACAAATAAAAAGACAACAGGAAATAATGAGATCCATCTTTAGCATATGGCAACCAAGACATGGAGGGAGAGCGAAGGCAGGGAAATCAGATAAAGTGATGGGGGTTGTGTACATGTACCACGTCCCTACAAGGAACATGATCATTATGTACTATAAGCATATACTATAAATAATGAAGGGGTGCAAGAAATGGAGAGACGTGGAGGGAAGGGGATAAATAGAATCAAGATGTGTCATGTACATGTACTAGCTCCCCAGGATGAATGTAATCATTATGTACTACAAAGACATACCAATTAAAATTAAGTTTGGATTTAGGGGAAAATATAAATAAATTTAAATATTTTAAATTTGCAAAAGCAAGTATGAATATTTTGAGATTGAGAGTTTAGGCATTATCTGTACTTGGAGAATGAAATTGAAGATTATGCTACAATGGAAACAGTAAGTTTTATACTCTATCTGTGCCTATTGAGCTAGGCTCAAGATTCCTGGGACACTCTTCAGGCTTTCCTTTCACATACTATCCATCCCAAACTGCAAACAGCAAGACTTCCCACCCCCTGGTTAAACAAGACCACCGTCAATCCTGATCTGGTCTGATCTGATCTGATCTGATTTAGATTCATCTCTCCTGGAAGACAGTCATCTCTGTTTCCTGTGATCAACTATAGCTACCCTTGAAATGTTTGAAGGACTTTAGAAACCATAGTTGACTTCCCTTAAATGTTTGTCTCCACTGATATCCAAGAGTCAGTTGGAACTAAGCCATTCATTTCTATTTTCATAGGTGAAAACCCAGAATATAATAAGAATTTTTTCTTTCTTCTATTTGCCCTCTAAAGAATTATCATTCCTAATATATAGATCTCCACAATTCCTTAAATCTACTCTAGTCCCTCTCTTCCTCTCCTGACAAAACCTTCTACATGACCTTTGGAATTCCAACCTCCTTTATGCCCTGCACACTTCCTAAGTGTTCCTTCCACTTCTTCTTTTTGCAGTACCAGGGGTTGGACTCAGGACCTTGCATTTGCCAGGCAGACACTTATTCAGCTGAGCTAGTTCCTTGGCCTTCCTTCCACGTCTTGCCTAATCTTAACTTGGATCTGCCCATGCTGCTTTCTCTGAAGCTTGCTCCATGG
Source organism: Tympanoctomys barrerae (assembly GCA_002564285.1). NCBI lineage: Eukaryota > Metazoa > Chordata > Mammalia > Rodentia > Octodontidae > Tympanoctomys > Tympanoctomys barrerae. Next base: position 8,562 of record NDGN010030519.1, read on the forward strand.
ATGCTTGCTCACCTTTCACTAAGTATGCAGGGTCAGGAACTGAGGGTCCTCCAGGGCTACGTAGAGCCACTGCTTCCCCACCTTTTTGTATAAACCTCTGCTGCCCACTCCCTGATAGGTCACTGCAATGCCCTGCCCCATTTGCTCCTTCTTGTTCACAGAAGACACTGGCGTGTGGCTTACTGCCTCTTGTCCCACAATTCCTGCTATCATCCTAAGTGACTTCAGGGTCTGCATGAAAGATCTACCTTACCTCCAGGGTTTTCTTACATGCTATTCGACCACAGACTCAGAGGATCTTGTCATTATGACCAAATTCTTCTGCTTTTGTTACTAATATTACTAGTTCATTTTCTTACCCCAACCCCCTAAATTTCTTGCTTATAAAGCTTGTCTGACTTCAACTATACTTACTTTTCATTTGAATGTTATTTTTATGGCCTTCTCACTTTCTATTATTCCTTTCTTGTCTTCATATTCCTATTTATCTAGATTATCCCATGGTCCATCATTTCATTTATTCTGCTAGAATTACTCTGAGCTTTCTTCTTGATTATATCTTCTTTCATCTTCTAAAGCATCACATTCCTTCAGTTCTTTTCTCTGGCAGCCCTTTTGCAGCCACTCTTGGGACTCCCCTCTCCTCCTCCTAAGCCTTTAAATGTTGCTTTTGGGGGATCTGTCTCAAGAGCTCTTCATTCTTCATTCAATTGCCCCAACTCTTCCCATGGCTTCAATTAGTATCAGTAGATAAATACTCAAATTTATACTTTGTGGTTGGAGTTACAGGTGTACATACCTACTTAACTTTTTACTTCACATCTTCAAATGTTTATCACCAAGGTACCTTTGACTCAGCATGTTTAAAAGTAAACTCATCGCTTACCTATCAAATCTGCCTTCCAGAAATCTGAAATATCCTTGACATTTTCTTTTCTCATATTTTCTCATTTATAAATAATCATAAGCCCTTTTAATTCTGTCTAAACTTTCTCAAAATTTTCATCCTTCTCCACCTCTACTACTACTTCCCTGGTCCAAATCATTACCATCTTCATTCATTAAGTTCATTCATCTTCCTGGTCTAAGTCACTAACATTTTTCCGATTTTGTTTATTTTGTTTTGTTTGGAGACAGGGTCTCACTGTGTAGTACAGGGTGGTCTTGAACTTGCTTCTGTAGCCCAGGGTGGCCTCGATCTTACAGCAATCCTCCTGTCTAACTGTTCTGAGTGCTGGGATTATAGGTGTGCATTACCACACCAAATATACTAATCATTTTCACTCCGTCCAATACCTACCATGAGCTATGAACAGCAAGATGCAAGAATATAGTGTTTCAAAAGCCACTTGCCTTAATCCCTTTAATAACTTGTCTCCTTGTACTATTCTTTTTCTCACTGTGCCAGCTAACTTTATATACTAGCCTGGGTTGGTCTGAAGGATACATAAGTAGCTGGTAAAAAACTACTAGGTGAGACTGTTTCTGGAAGAGGTCAACATTTGAATTAGTAAACTGAGTACAGATTTGCCCTCACCAAAGTGGGTTGGCATCATTCCATCCATTGAGGACCCAGAATAAAATGGTGAAGGAGGAAGTTTTTACTTATTTATTTATTTTCATTTATGTATGTGGTACAGAGTCTCACCACGCAGCTCGGACTTGTAGTGATCCTCCTGTTTTTAGCCTCCCTAGCACTGGGATTACAGGTATGCATCACCATGCCCAGGTTTGTTAGCTGATTTAGACAGGGCTGGCACAGCATACGGGACCCAGGATTGAAACCTGGTCCCTGCGCTTGCCAAAGCAGGCACTTAGTCTACTGATCTATCTCACCGGCCCAGTTCTTTTATTGGCATAAGACATTCAACTTCAGATTTCTGTGTTCTCAGGCCTTCAGACTCCAGTACTTCCACCACTGCCCTTCCTAAATGTCAGGCTTTTGGAATCAGACTGAGTTATACCACCAGCTTGCAAAGGGAGTATCATGAGATTTCTTAGCTTTTGTAATCATGTGAACTAACTCCATAATAGATTCCCTCTTACATATCTATGGATATCCTACTGCTTCTGTTTCTCTGGAGAAAACTAATATACCTTGCCATCTATTTTCTGTATTAAAAATAGGTGTGTGTGTGTGTGTGTGTGTGTGTGTGTGTGTTTTAAATGCTAATCTGATTGTATCACTACTTTATGTAAGTATTGAACTAGATTAGGTGTGTAAAGGATTTAGAAAGTGCTTGGCAGAAAAATGTTTACCAATGGAATGATTATGGAATAACTGGACAGTTATTTTAAAAATCCTATCCCTATTTTACTTTTAGAATCAAAGAAAAAATGAAAACATAAAAATATTTTAAAAATGGGTGCATATTTGTGTGATCTTGAGAGGTGAAGAAGACCTTTCAAAACATGTCCTCCAAACCAGAAGGTATAAAGGAAAAATATCAACTAATATAAACATTCTGCTTGGTTAAAAAAAAATGAACAAGACTGCAAGACAAATAATAAGTAGGAAAACTCTTTATAATACTTAATTTAAAATAGCTAATCTGGGCATGGTGGCACACATATGTAATCCCAGACCTTAGGAGGCTGAGGCAGGAGGATCCTCACAATTTTGAGACCAGCCTGGGCTACAAAGTGAATTCAAGGTCAGTCTGAACTACATAGCAAGAGTCTGCCTCAAAAAGAAAAAAAACCCCACTAATAGCATATTTAATTAACTTATATTTCTAAATTTCAAAATTTTTATTAGCTCATGTTTACAGAACATAACAATTTCATTCATTGTGGAGAGTTGATACGTGCACAGAACACATCTCAATTCTTTTTGCTTTACCTTCTCCTCCCTAATTAGCTCTTATAAATCAGCAAGAAAAAGTGATAGGAAATAGTTAGACTGCATGAATTGGTAATTATCAAACTAAGAACGATAATTGGGTGCCCTGGTAACAGGGCACAAATACAGCAAATAAAAATACAAATAAAACCATGTACTTTATATTTTATGTATGCATTGGCAAAATTAGGAAGATTGACTAAATTCATTGAAAGTAAGAAAAATGGGCATTGAACTTGTATCATTTGTGGTAGTATAACTTTATTTTAAAATTTTTTGTGACAGGGTCTTATCCTGTGGTGTAGGCTGACTTTAATACACTATTAGCCCAGGGTGGCCTTGAACTCACAGTAGTCCTCCTGTCTCAGCCTCCTGAATACGAGGATAATAGGTATGCACACCACACCTGACGCTGGTAGTATAATTTTGAAATACCTTTCTAGAAATAGTTGCCAATATATAATGTATATACCTCTTAACATAGTAATGTTTCTTCCAAAAATTTACTTTAAAGAGATAATTTAAATTATTCAAAAGATGTGTGCTAAGAATGTTCACAGCATATTTTATAATAAAATTGGAAGCATTTATCATAATAAAAATCTTCTTTGGTCCTGTTCTTGATGCTAGGGATACAAAAAATTAAAAACAGAAGCTAGGTTCCCTCTCTTATGGAGCTTACATTCCAATTGTCAGAGAAACATAAGTAAGCAAATAAATAAAATACTCTAAAATGGTGACAAGTGCTTTGAGGACATATAAAGACCTCCGCAGAATATTACAACACTGTAACTAGGACAGGGATATCTTTAGGAAGATGTCTTTGTTACTTTTCTAATTGTAGAGACAAAATACCTGACAAAGTTAAAAGAAAAAAAGTTTATTTAAGCTTACAGTTTGTAGAAGTTTCAATCTGTAGTTAACTGGATCCATGGAAGGGGGACATGGCAGGGGGCATCACAAAGAAGAAACAGTTCATGGCAGGCACAAGCCACCAAGAGACCTATTTCTTTCTGCTCCTTTTATATTCTCTCTGGGCTACCGGTCCTAAGGTGGGTGCCAACCGATCAGTGGACTAAGTTAGTAGCCACACACTCTTTTTTTTTTTTTTTAATGTGTTTGGTATAGGGTCTCCCTATGCAACTTGGACTCAGTGATCCTCCTGTTTTCAGCATGCCCAGCCCTGGGATTACAGGCACGTGCCACCACTTCCCATCTCAGTGCCTGGCTCAGTGAGCCCAGGGATGGGGCGAGAGTGGCATGTGGTGAAGCCTGGGTCCTGAGCTTGCCTAAGCAGACACTTAGTCCACTGAGCTAGCTCATCTAATTTATATGTATTTTGTACAGGGTCTCACTCTGCAGCTCAGAGGCAGGGCTGGCACAGCATGTGGTGCTAGGGAAAGAACCTAGTCCTTGCTCTTGTCGGACAGGAGCTTAGACTGCTGAGCTACCTCCACAGCTCCTAGCCACACACTTTTAATCTCTGTATCAAACACTCTAAATGCACCTACCTCTGAAAAAGCCCCACCCATGACTGCATGAGGTTTTAGGGATATCTCGACATGAGCCATAATGAAGAGTAGTCAGAGAAAGCTTCTCTAAAGAGGGGACAGGAGAAGTGGGATCTGTTTTCCTCTAAAAGCTACTGTATCAGTTTCTAGTCTGATCTTAGTTTCAGAAGCAGGTGCACATGCAAGCAGGACCAGTCAGAATTCCAAGGTATTTGGTTGATGGACAATGCCTCTTTTATTGCCTTGATGTAGAATGATCAGAAGTGTTTCATGCAATACTGGGGAAGCAATCATAGCAGCTAAGCATATCCTTATCTTCACCACTGGACATCTTCAAACTACAGATTTGGACATAGGATAGACCAGTATTATATGGAGCTCCCCCATAATGTCCACATGATCAACATTTAAAAATAATATAGCAATTGAAAAGGAAAAAGAAAGAAGGAATCATGGCAAGCAAAAAAAAAAAAGTCAATAAGAGAGCACTGAGGAAAATACAGCCAGAGGAAAACAACAAAATAAGTTGACAAAATATATTAATGAACAGAGAAATCAAATTAAGGATCTAATCAACATTATTATTTTTTAAGGGGAAGAAGGTTTATTTATCTCAGGATTGTAAAGGGCTTCAGTCCATTATGGATCAGCTGGCTCCAAAGCAGGGTGGCATCACAGTGGGGCAACAGTTCATGGTGGTGGAAGACACAAAAAGCAACAAGAGCAAAGGAGAAGAAGCAAG
>NDGN010030680.1:0-10368 GCA_002564285.1 Tympanoctomys barrerae
TTTTTAAGTATCTCAAATGTTTCATTACAGTGACAGAAAGATGATTAATAAACACCATCTTGGAGTATAAAAAAAAAAGGTAAGTTTTCAGCTAACCTTTGAGTCAAAATGAGAGTAGACTTGCGTAGGCGAAAGATGCTGGCAGCCCTCAGGTGTCTCCACCTCTCCTTAATGCTGTTACAGGATGAGAACGCGCAGTGCTCATGGGCCTCTGCCACCCTGTGCTTTTCCTGGGAAGCTGTTGGCTGTTACCAGACTAAGAACAGGGAGAGGGAAGCTCACGTGGATAGCAGAGAGCTCCTTCCAAATGAACAAGAAGAGGCAATGAGCTGGCTGCGGAGGGCAGGGCCTTCAACTCCCAGAACAGAGCTGAACTTAGCAAGGGAGCATTTTCATGTCCCGCTATCCAGAAGTGAGGAAGTGGAATCATCGCCTATCAGTTTCCAATAGTCAAATAATATCTTAATGCTTTAAATGACTTCTATCAGTTGTTGGAATTAGTTATAATGAGTCATAATAAAATTCACCTTACATTTATATGCAGTCTTAACCTTATCTAAATATTTCTAAACTTCTCATTTTATTTTCAATTTGTAAGATATAAATTCTGGTTCCTTCTAACCAGAGGGTTGTGGGAGTGTAGCAGAGAAGTATTGCTGAGTATTTCATCTTTTATCTCACACTAGTAATCATTTTCTCATTGTGAACTATGAGTTCTACATATATATGTATATTTTTACTGCATTAAGTGCATTGTTGGAATAAAACTAGGTCTAAAATACACATAAAATATTAACTTTGATATCATTGATGATGATGAAAAACAGAAGAGAAATTGAATGATAGGGCAACATATCTATTTCAAATTTCCATCAGGCATTTCCTGACAATAAGCAGAAAATAGACTCACAAGAATCAGATCTGATGCTGGCTTAAAATCTTTATTTTTTCACCATTTACAGGAAATTGATTTTCTGTGATGGAAATCATCTCAGCGCTGGAGGCTTTCTGAAGTCCTGTCAAAGACTATTGTGTATATCCATGCATTGTTTGCAAGCTACCAGAATGCTCTTTCATGAAATTAATTGTTGTAAAGGACGCCAGAAATCAAACATATCCCTCAACGTATTTATAGTCTTAATGTTTCTCAAGCAATGTCTTTTCATCTCTTTTATTCACTGTAGCACCATTCAAGTCATAACCCTAATCCTAAGGAAAAGATTACAGGCTTATTATTTATTCAAGCCTTTCCCAGTTTTCATGGAATTATAGCATGTGTATTGTGAAGTACTCCTGCACTCTGAGAGCGAAAATGAGCAAATGGATAGTGTCAAGCACAGGCAAGGGGTTGACTGTTGAAATTAAAAGTCACATGCATCAGAAATATACCAAAATCCTGTGGTATTAATTCTGCTAAAACCACAGGGCTTGGATTTTTACCATGGGAAGTAGAAAATGTATTTGCCTTTGGGTGATTGGAACTCATCGCCTGCACACATGCATGGAAATGCACCCACATATGCATCCTGCATCTTCCAGGCTGGCATTCCACATAAACGAATGTAACACCTTCATTCTGAACGATGATGACTCTTCGTTCTGTGCCATTTGACATCAGATTATCATGAGTAGGCGGGACTAAGTGACAAATGGCCACTCAGGGCCGGTAAGATAGCTCAGTGGACTAAGTGGCTGCTTAGGCAAGCACAGGGTTCGATCCCTAGTACCACATGCCATGTTGGCCCCACCCTGGGCACACTGAGGCAGCCCCCATGACCAAGTGTGACAGAACATGCCTGTAATCCCAGCACTGGGGAGGCTGAACACTGGAGGATAACTATGAGTCTGAGCAGCATAGTGAGACCCTGTAACAAATACATAAAAGAAAGAAAAAAAAATGGCCACTGTCAGTTCTCCCAAACCCTCCCCAATACTCTCTTACAGAATGTTCATTCATAATGCCCATGGGCATTTCTGACCCAGCTCTAAGAAATATATTAAATTTATTTGTGTGTGATTTTTACAAAAGAAAGAAAACCTTCCCACATTTTTCTTAGCAAAATGGATCTGTGGTGAACATGGTCCTAGTACCTAAGTCAGACTGAGCATAGGGATTTGTGTTTGGAAAGTCAGGGTTTGAGTAGCCAGGGCACTGAGGAAAGGGGGGCACTAACTTCAATACTCTTCCTCTGGAGAGTTCTTTGACAGTGAGGAAGCGTTTGTACGAGTGCTTTTCTCTTCAAACTCATGCTGCTGGCAGCTATTTACAATTGATGCCAACCATGTGATAATTCTCAAACTACAAAGGCTTCAGAAGTAGAACTGAGCGGATCTCAGAAGTTGACATTCATCTCAAGTGTTACACAACAACAATAAGAAGAAAATTCTAAAATAAAAATTCACAGCCCTAATATACACCTCTACTGCAACAAAAACATTGCTAGTCCAGGATAGAGAAGAGTGCTGCCTCTTAGGGACTGAGACCAAAGTGGGCCTGGGAGATTTGGGATGACATAACCACAGTCCTTTCTCAAGCACACTAACACTGTAATGCTAGACATGGCACCGAAGTTACCACCAGAGCTCTCAGCAGGTGGGAACTGTTGTCTACCAAATTCTGATCAGATTGCTCACACTATAATTAGAAAGCTTCCTTCACAGAAGTTCTAGAAAATGAATGACAATATTAATAATGTGGGTAAGGTCTAGGGGAAAATAAAACTCTTAACAAATAAAGAAAGCAGAGAGAAGTAATCAAGGAACTGATTTTTATAGCTAAGCAGATGCCTGTGTTGAGTGGGGGTGTTAATTTTTACACATATGAAGTGTTGAATTGAAAGAAAAGCATCAGTAAGAAAAGACAGCTGCTTATTATGTAAAGTAATCCAGGAAACGAGGGCCTGGGCCGTGACGAAAATGAACAGGAAGGAAAAAGTAAGCTATACACAAAGCACAACAACTAACAAACAAAACACTTGTGTGGACAGTAGAAAGCATTTTAATCAAGTCTCTGGAGACACAGTACCCCCAATCCCTCTGCTGCAAGCTCTGCGAGGCACGCGGGGCCGGAGTGTGCTCACAGGACGAGCACTGATTAAAGTATGTGCCACACGCCAGGCATTGTTCTCTCACTCACGTGTGCACTCCTCTCACCTAGTACCATACATCGGAGCTCTTGATGCTCTCTGCACAGAACACAATGCCAGCAAGGAAGCAATGCGATCTGTAGACACATGTCTTTCAGTAGAACAGGCAAGATTTGATTCCCAACCCGCTCGGCCCCAGAACCTCCAATTTTCAGCACGTTGATTGAGGACCCAGCCATGATTTGCATAGAAAACAAACAGCAGGTTTTATAGTTAAGCCTGAGAGTTCCCTCACGTGGAGACCAAGAAAGTCTCGTAAGGAAAGCTGCCTAAAGAGCGTGGTGAGCTTGAGTCATCCCGTTTCATCACTGAAATCAGTGCAGAGTACGTTCTTTCCCTTCCTTCACCCCACAAAGGCATTCATGTTCCCCAGCACTGAGATGTCACGTGCAGGGGCGAATCCCTGTTTTAATGAGCATCTGCTGTGTTTTAAGGGACTGTAACCCTGGTAGTGAACATGCTGGCACGTACAGTCCTTGTATCACAGCAGGGGGTGGGACCATGCAAAGCCTGGGAATGGAAGCGAGCCCGCAGCCAAGTCCCTCCTAGACTCAGCACTTTCGTCTCCCACAACTGTCAGGTTAGTGTGTGAGTCTTTTTTTTTTGTTTGTTTTTCAGAACTGGGGATTCAGCTCAGGTCCTTGTGCTTGCCAGGGAAGCTTTTATTCCACTGAGCCATCTCCCTGGCCCCATAGTGTGTGAGTCTTATTGTCACAAGTTAAAAATATTTTTCAAATCATTAAAACTTTCTTTTTGAGGCAGAATCTCACTATGCTGTCCAGGGGCATTCATATTTTTTGGCCTCAAGAACTCCTTAAGGAGAAGATAGAATACATTTCATCCAATCCTGAAAATGAAAATGAAACCATTAATTACTCAATCATGACACTTTTTAGGTCACTAACATACCGAGCCTGTGGCCAGGTCTCCAGAGTCCTGGACAAATGGACACAGCTTTTAGCTGGCAAGCTGGCGCACAGTGGCTCGTACCTGAGTACAGTAAGGGTCACAGTGTTACTTCTTGCTGAGAATGAACTTAAAATACAACCAAACTTGGCTGACAGAATTCCTCTCTGAACCATTTTCGCAGAGGCCTCTTTCAGTATTTACTACTTATACCAGAAATGCTGGGCCCTTACTGAGTACCCAATACAGCAAGGGCACCTTGCCCTTCTCTGTAGCAGACAGGCTTTCACTCTAGGGTAGCAGGAAATTCCCAACCCCAGAGACAGGAGAAGGTCAAGAGCCTGAGACAAAGATGTAACCTGTATGTGCGATGGTCCCCTGGGGACTCTGGGGCACCCGCTTAGCATCAGACAGTGAGACAGCGCATCCCGTCATTGCTCTGCTGTCTTATGACTCTTGGTGTCCATCCAGGACCTATTATTACAGCCACTCACTGCTTTCCTATCTAGAGAACAGCTCAAATTAGCTCCATGCTGAGGGCTTGCTGTCACCCCCTCTGTGATCAGAAGCTACGAAAGGGCACTCTGCAGCTGGTCAATGGAGGTGCCATGTTTTGTATGTTCAATAACAATGAGGAATGGTAGTCAGCTATTTACGTGCCCTTGCTGGAGGAGACGAGGTAGCTGCAGGCCAGTGTGCAGAGAAAGCAGTTGCAGAGCCCAGAAGAGTCACGGGGCCATCTGAAATGACTCAGTAGAAGACAACATTCTATACCCTGCTGTAACTCTATCCTGTTTTGAAAATGCCATGAAGTTCTTTCTCCCTGAGTCACAGCCGTAAGGGGTTGTTGCTACAGTTCTCAGCAACTTAGAAATGTAAGCAAATTCCCACCTACATGACAGCATGGAGGAGGTAGAAAGAAAGGGCTCCTCTCTCGAAGCACTAACGCATCTGAGCAGGGCCACAGGGACCTGTTGGTTTTCCTATTTAAGAGCCACAAGACCCATGCTGAAGAAATCAGAGTAACTGACCAAGGGTTACACAGGTGGAAGAGACGGGCACGGCATCTGTGAATGCTGGCTTCCCACTTCATGGGTCTGTTGGGTTTCCTGAGATGAGCTGATTGGGTGTCCTATCCTTTTTCGTGTCCTTTTGCCCTTCTTGCTGATATCTTTCTTCTCTGGCCGATAGATATCCTTCATCATAGAAGCAGGTAATCAACCCCGTGCTGTGAAAAGTCCAGCCTAACTCAGTACGGCCCAGCGCTCCTACCCCAGGCGGTTCCGCCCTGCTCGCTACACTTCCTGCCAAAAGCATCTCACCCCTGTGCGAGTCCACCCCAAGCTGCCGCAACAGCCCTAGAGCTTACTTAGCGGAGGGCACGCCAAAGCCACGCACCCTTGCCTGCCTTTCACAGAACGGCAGAGGACACTGCCGTGTGATTTAATAGTACCATCTCACGGATGTCCCCGGGCGCCACTCATTGGAGAAATGTCTGCACACAATGCTAATATTGGCAAGATTTCTGAAAAGCTAACTCAAGTACTAAATCATGCCCGACAACAAGTCAGAGCCACGTTGGGCTCCTCCCAAGGTAATTGTCCTCAGAGAGAAAAGCAAAGGTTATGTCGGTGACTTAAGCAGAAGTCAAGCCAATGCCCTTCGAGGGGGAAAAGGAAAAAGAACGTGTAAAGCAGGAGGCCTGAAGGTAGATTTCTTCATAATCCCTCCATATGCCGTCTGCCTCCTTGTAGCTCCGCTTCTCAGGCCCGAGTGACCCTTGGGTGTTTCTGTCCTGGCTCACTATCCTACTTTTCTGTCAGCCTGCCTCTGTCATTGTTAAAGTGACCATGGGAGCCATCCTCGTGCACGGGCAGGGGTTCCAGGGCGGCGGTGGCTGTGGATACATCCAGCTCTCCTGCGCTGATGCTTCTCGGGCAGTCTGCAGTTTCCGCCTGTTATCTTTTCCTGCAGGAGGAAAACAAGAAGGCAACTCCACGTGGCACGCTAAGTCTCAGTCTTCACTCAGGTCACTCCAAGTTCCCCGGCAGCTGGAAGCAGCACTTCCGCTTCCTCTCGCCTCGCTTCACGTAGGTTACGGGACCCTGCAGAGCCTACGCCTGAAGGACCCGGCTGTGTACCCCTGGGACCCACTGCTTAGCCAGGCAAACAAACAAAACATGAACTAATAAATAACTGCAATTTTATCATTAAAGCACTATGCATTTCACAGACTAAGGTGCCTCGTCCTAACAATGGAGTTTCCTGCTTGGGTTTTGCTGGAACTGCACTTTGTATTACCATTCATTATTTTTCTAAAAATATATCACTGCGTTTTATCCAGTGTTCCTTGAAGGTTCACAACAAATGTCAAGTCTTTGTGGTTTCTTTTCTTAATTCAATAGTCTTTATAGAAACAGACCCCAAATGGAAGCTTTCTCTCCAAGAGGGCTTTTGTGCTCCCTTTTCCTGTGCTTTCCACCCCCTTCACAGTTAATTCTCCTTACAGTAGGACCAAGTCCCACATTTTGGGTGTTTCCACTAGTACTCCGTGCGGGGAGACAGCTGCTGGGTGTGCGGCCATACGCAGCTCTGTATCCCCATCCCTGCGCAGGTCCCGAGCTCATCCCAGCACGAAGGCCAGCAGCACCCTCGTCTTCCTGTGAAGGAAGCATGGTTCACGGGTCCTGCGTGTGCTCTCTACACACTGACCTCTCATCATGCATGTGGAAACAAGAGCACTGAGGACACGACGATGCCCTGTCAGTCCAGCAGGCAGGGAGACAGGCTTGGAAGTCTAGCACAGTAGAGACTCAAGAAGAAACAAGCAAAAGAGGCACCCCAAGAACAGAAAGAGCTGGCCCACCGATTCCAAGGTGGGCATGAGGTGAAGGAGAGGACGGCCGTTTTTAGGTTCCATCCTGTGATCTGCGACAGCCTGCATCAACTTCCGGTACTGTGTAATTTGTTGCCCCAATGAAGTCAGTCTTGACATACTCAGGCTTCGCTAGTGCTGTGGCTGGCATGGTGGACTGTTTTGCTTAAGAATCCATGGTATTGGAGGCTAGAATTCCCACAAGGCCAGGCCCGGGAGGTCCTAGGGAATCTTTAAAAAGTGTGGCTGAGAGGGAGCGGGCAGTCTTAGGTCCTTAGGAGCTCTTGGTTGTGAAAGCCATGAAGGTATTTGCCACGTGACCGTTGAGTTCTCCAGAGAGGATTATTACCAAAAGAACAACCTTGGCCCCGCCCGCTCCTTCTGCAGTCACTCTACCCTGAGCTTGGATGTGCTCCCCAGATCCCGCACTTGGGGTCATGACCTGTATACTCCAAAACTACCAGCTAAATAAGTCTCTTCATTTTAGAAATCTGGCCCTGGGTCAGGTATTTAATTATGCTACAAAGCTGACAGATACCATTTGGATATTAGTGAGGAGTCGGCCTCCAACATGGAACAATAACCACTATAACTATTTTTATTTGGTTAATTCGTATATTTCTGTGACAGAGGACTGGAGATGGTTCGTGGGAGATCTTGATGTTCCTGCCACACAATCCGACTAAGAAACCCAGCAACTTTCTTTACTTGCTCTTTCTACTCAGGTGACACCGACTCCCTACATGAGATTCTCGCAGACATCTGAAACAAATCCAGAGAACACTGCCTCACCTTTGCCTTCCCCCAGTGACAGGAGGGCCGTTTTGCTTCACGCTGCTTCTCAGCATTCATCCTGGTGTGAATGAAGAAGCCGTGGCTGGGGACCTGACTCGCTTTGGTGAATGGGTTTATGCTAGTCGTAAGTGCTGCCGAACAAATAACGGGCATACCGGGAAAATGCTGACAGTTGGGAAATATTTTAACACTCTAGAATTTTCTCTTCTGGTTCCAAAAAGTCCACTGACTACATAATCTTTCCTCTTCTAGCTTTTCCATTTGCTAGCTCTTTTTCTGGACCTATTTTCTAAAATTATAAGAAATAAACAGAGTCCGCTGAACACTCATGTGAAGTCTAACACAGGATTCCACTTTTCTGTTCCCTAAAGGGATTAATAAGTGATAGCAAGAATCTTTGTTGAAGAGCAGGAAACTGCTTAATTATCTTGCGATTACCTGATGACACAGGCATGCACTTCTTACAGCAGTCCTCACAACAGTTTTATAAAGTCTGTGCACTTCCGTCTATTTTACAGCAAGGAATTGACTTGCCTCAGATAGGAGAGCCAGAAAAATCCAAGAATTTCAATGAAAATGTTTCTCTTCCTTCTGGCTGCCTTTTTTTCTCTTCCTCCCTTCTTTTCCTACCTATTCGCTTGCTCTCTTCTCTTCCTCTTATTTGTTTTTCTCCTGTGAATGTTTTAATTTTTCCGGTGATGTTTTGCAACTCCATTACTTTCATATCTCCTTACTTTTCTTCAACAAACATCAGACATCAAGACCGGACCCAGAGGCTAGCGAGACAACTCAGCAGCGTAAGTGCCTGACTGGCAAGCACAAGGTCCTGAGTTCAATCCTGACACTGCACGTCCAGGTGTGCTGTGTCAGCCCTGGAATCCGGCCTTGTGGTGCACACTTGCACTCCCAGTGCCGGGGAGGCTGAGACAGGAGGATCGCTACAAGTCTGAACTACATAACCAGACCCTGCATCAAATAAACTTTAAAAAGAGTTTACAGAAGACTGTGCCCACCACAGGGCAGGAAGTTCTTTTAATTGAGGAGCACGTGAGGGCCCTCCAAGCTCTACAGACCCTGATGAACTGCACAGGGCCTCTGCTCCTGCACATCAGCTGAGTCTGAGAAACTCTTGTCTAGACAAGCTGTCTGCAAGCGTCCTAGCAGGAGACATGGGTGTGCAGTTTGTTCTCCAGTGACCCTTGATTCTTCTCAGAATGCCAGGGGTACATATGGTGATGAAATCCTCTTCTCCAAATAAAATCTGTTACCTTCTCTGTATGCCTTTTTTTTTAAAAAGTGAGAAAAGTATATCTTTTTTTTCTTGAAAATTTTTATACAGTGCTGAGAAAAGTGAGAATCCTCTAAAAAAAATTGTTTCAGTTTTGTATTTGCCAACTTCCGGTGGTAAGAGGATTTGAAATTACCAAGTAAAAATGGATACTGAAGTAGAAGAGAATCTTTTTCAGTCTCTTATTATTTTAAGCCTACAGTGACATGTGGAAATAAATCAAACAGATATCACACCTCAAACTTGAGGACCAGAAGAAACTTTTTTAAAATTCAATTTACATGTGGTTTTCATAAACATTAGAATAGTCTTAAACAGTGAAATTTTTAGGAGGCAGAGTCCTTGAGTACCGACATGAAATCACTTTGAAAGAAGCCGATAGATGAGGTGCAGTAATAGAATTGCCACAGTCATCTAGAATATAAGGGAAAGTGGAAGTCGAGAACAGAGAAAGAAAATCGAAGCTGGCAGTCACCAGCTCGCTGATCTATGGGCTAAGGCGCGGCACCAACTTGCCTAAACCGATCGCCTGCCAGAAGTCTTGTCAAGGCTGGAGGGTAGCCATGAGCCTCCCTGGGCCATGGCTTCCCTCTCCTGAAATCCCAGGGTACGAAAATGCCACAGGCTCCAAGCCTTGTATTATTAAATGTGATTTAGGCTCTTTCTGGCCCTCACAAGAACGGCATACGATCATTATTACAAAATCTCCCACATGGTGCTTTCTTCAGGATTACGGCCTATGGTGTCATTCAATCCATGTGCTGTTTACAATCCCACAGATGTTCAGCCACGAGGGTGGCGGATGATGGAAGAGGTGGCCACGTCACAGGCCAAGCAATTGGCTGCTTTGAGATTTTCTTTCTTTCTTTTTGGTCTGGATCATAAGCATTCATGCTTTCCCTACACACAGTAATTCTAGGTCTGGACGAAATGGAGAGCCTCCAGGCTTGGACAGACTCTGCTCACAATCCATCAAGCTTCTGTGGCGCACTATGCTGCGTGCGCCTTGAGTAACACAGAAAAGCACGCAGGCGAGTGGAGGACCGGCGAGCGGGGGGCAGGGGCTGCGTCAGAGCACGGGCGTCCGCCTCAGGCAGAGGCCAGCCTCTAAGCTGTGCCTGGTGCGCCCCAGAAAGCATCCACTGTTGATCAAAACCTCAGCAACCTGGGCTTTGAATGCAGAGCATGCGTGGCTTACGATATAGACAACAGTAAGGTTCTCTCTCTCCCACCACCCGTGACCTACTGTGGGCCATCAGTTTTGACTGTTGCTTGCTTTGAACTCCGTGCCTTGTGGAGAGCTCTCAGAATTCCTCCTCCTCCTCTTCCTCCTCCTCCTCCTCTTCCTCCTCCTCCTC
>NDGN010030993.1:0-13195 GCA_002564285.1 Tympanoctomys barrerae
CCCACCAGGGGGTGGGGCTGGCTGGCATGTGGTGCTGGGGGATTGAACCGCGGTCCCTGTGCAGTCCCTTTCTTCAGAGAAAGAAAAAGTTCTTTACATGAAAAAATCTGACAAACTAGAAGGAAAGGGAAAAGCCTTTCATTATATATGATGAAAGGCTTCCTCAGTACTGTCTCTTCTTTCCATTTCTCAGTTATTCTATTTTTTATAAAAATGTATTTGGTTGTTACAGGGTCTCACTATGCAGCTTGGACTCACAGAGATCCTTCTGCTTTCACCCTCCCCAGCACTGGGATTACCGGTGTGCCCCACCGCGCCTGGACTCTGGCCAGCTCAGCCACCCCAGGGGGGGGGGGGGCATGTGGCATGTGGTGCTGGGGATTGAACCCAGATCCATGTGCTTGCCTAAGCTGGCCTGAGCAGGTGCTTTAGTCCATTGAGCTAAATCGCTGGCCCCTCCCACAGTTATTCTAAACTACATAAGATCTAGTATATTAATACTTTTTATGATTGAAAAAATAAACTATATTTGTTGTACAAAACTAATGAAATACAAAAAGTAGAAATGGATAATGTCTAGCAACTCCTACCCAGAGGTACCTACTGCTTCTGGGTGCTTTCTTCCTCTCCTGCTTACTTTACTTACACAGCAAAATCTACCTACAGATCCTGATGCCTCTACACATGGCTGGTTTGTTATTTTCACTTAAAAATTCTCCATGAGTATTTTAAAACAAAATTACAAACATTTTGGAAATGACATTTAAAGCACCTTTTATATAACTATGATTCTAGGGCTGGGAGATAGCTCAGTGGCTTAAGCACCTGCTTGGAGAGTGAAAGGTCCTGAGTTTGATCCCCAGTACCACAGGGGAAAAATACTATGATTCTACTTATCATTGGAACATATAAAAGTACAAAGAATATGAAACTCACTGGAAATCATACCACTTGCAATCATTAACTATCTTGTGTTTATTTACCCGTCTCATGTACATATTAATCAAATTACATGAAATTTTGGCAAATTTTGCTTTGCCAAAGGAAATTAAGACCATATTGCACACAGTTTTGTTTCTTAACATGATGCTTTGCCTCCTCATCATAAGCTGTTCTCTGAAAACCTGATCTTTAGCAAGGTGGATAGTTAAAGAGATAGTCTTTCTCTAATGAGCCTGCTGTATCTAGAACCGTCCCAAGCAGATCAAAGTTCTCACAGATACTTTTAGGATGAATAAATAATATAAATGTATACTAATTTGCCTCATTTTCATTCAGTGCTAGGCTTTCATATTATTTTCAGCTTTAACTGTACAGTGCAACTTTAACGAACATGCTCATACGGAAAAAAGTTTGCGTTATATCTTTGGTTAGATTTCTAAGAAAGATGCCTGGAAAAGTAGAATTATTAAGTCTTTAAAAAGTAACTCCAGAGAGTGAAAGTGTAATGGACTTTGGTTGAATTTTTCCAAGATCACTTTCGTAAAATGATTCTACACAGCATGGCTTTCAACAGAACACCTTGACCATCTCAGGGCTACCTAAGCTACGCTGTGGGTTTTTATGGAGCCCCTTAAAATCTGCTTGTAAAACCTGAATTATTTTAGTTTGCATTTCATGGGTTCCTGGCATGCATTTATAGACCATGCAAATTTCTTCTGCCTTGGCACATGTTTGCTCAATTTTACAAGAAAGCAAACAAAATAGTGCCAGAGGATGAGATGCTGTCACCTTTAAAGGGGAACACAACACCTATTTCAGGATGGGGCCTGGGACACAGTGGTAATCTTGAGCCCACTGCTGTGACCTCAGACAAACCCTGCCCTACCCTCCCTTCCATGGTGTTTTCACTAATAGAGCAGAAACACCTAGAGGCTGAGAGGGGCCACCCAGAAGGGGAAGCTGAGGGACCACAGGTATCATCTCTCCTACCCCAGCACAGTGGCTACAAGCAGATCAGCACATTCACAAATGATGTCCTGACTGCACTGTGCCTTCACAGCTAGAGTGAGTTCCACAGAGATGCTGGGTTTCTAGAAGAATTCTCAGAAGGCAAAGTTCACTGCAGCTCTGCAGGGTTCCTGGCTTTAGCCCGGATGTGCGCTATCCCTGTTGTTCCTGCCATCCCTCCATGCTCCTCATCCTGCCCTTTGCATGCCTGGCCAAGCCTACTAGAGGCTCTGCCAGCTCAGAGGTAGCCTGGCTCAGCCCTGAAAGCTTCTCTGCTGTCTTCTGTGTGCAGCTCCCCCTTGGGACTGAATGGGAGGGCAGCATCTGCTATGCCACACTCACCTGCATGAACTCCACACTGCTGTCCAAGGGGGCTTCCAGGCGAAAGAGGAGAAGAAAGTTTTCATCTTCAGACAAGAACATACTGGCCAGCTAGAAGACCAAAGAACAGTAGTAAGGGATGGAGGAACATTGGCCAGTGTCACTTTATGGCAGGGCACTCCCATCCACAGGATAGCCCCACCTACTGCTCTGTACCCATGATTTCCATTTGTTGATTCATTGGTTCTTTCCAAAGGTACCATGCTCCTACTAGGTATGAACTACTTCCATGGCAGTCTCACACAGCTCATGCTCCCTGTGTCTCTTGGTGGTTTCAGGAGTGCACACCGAGTGATTGATCTAAGACATCTAGGTTCATGTAACTGTGCTCTATGATATTCACACTAGTATGCACTTCTCGGAAGATGTATTCATTTTGAAGCAATATGCAACCATGGTGGAAATTCTTTCTAAACAGTTACCCAGTTTGGAATTTGAGGAAGAAAGACTGGGTAAGAAGCAGACCATACTAGGTGCTGCAAGCTAAAACATTGCCTTTCTTTAGTAGGTACTCAAGAAAAGAGGGGTTGAGTTGGAGAAAGCTCTTTTCTGTTTTGTTTTTAATTGTCTTCCGGGAGAGCTCTTTTCAACTTCCACTGGGAGCTGTGATGGAAGTTCAGACACATTCAGTGTCTTGCAAATTTTTTCTAACATCAAGGATTAATTTGAACAAGACACTGAAGAGAGACAAATGTTAACTCAAGTATCTGAAAGGGCTCCATCACTGCAAGTTCCCAATCATAAAATAGGTACAAATATTGATTGACCTAAATAAAATGATGGAAGAACTGCCCAATCTCTGTTACTAAGCAACTGAGCAGATGAAAAAGGAGAAGTGATTGCTTTGAAAATGCTCTCCAGGCCATGTGGAAAGTTCGGGTTTCCCAGTCAGATGTTAAAACTCCCATTGTCTTCAAGGAAAATTACAATTCAAGAAGCCAAGACAGCCACAGTCATAAACAGTACCTCTTTCATCCCTACGTGACCTTCTTTGGGGACACCATAGGCAGTCAGAAACTGTTGTTTCATCTTGAGCACGTTTTCCTCCATGACTGACTCCTGAAATGAGCCATATAGAACCACATGAAAGTCAACAGGATCCCCAAACTGCAATCAGGATAGCAAATATTCCAAATGTACAGCCTGATCATTATGTTTTCCTAGACTGGAAACCCAGTTCTTGGACCATTTAAAGTGATTCTACTTTTTTTTTTAGAAGGCAAAAAATTCATGGACATTTTTTGAGTAACCAACCAGCTATCAAAATTGTATCTAAGTAAAATTTGTAGTTAGCAAGTCACTAATATGTGGAAGAAAAAATCTTAGGGATGAGAGTGCTGAAAGAATTAATTTGAATATCATGATCTATTTGATTGCAAGAAAAGTCTGTTTGAAGCTAATACACAGATGTTTCCATTTTTGACTAAAAAAATCCATCTTTGGGAACTGTAAGCCAGTCACTTACTTTTTTTCCTTGTACTCTTAGGAAAAAAAATAATTATAAGGGTGAAATAATAGGGAAAAAACAAAGAAAATAGATAGCTGTTGAGTTACCAGAGGTCATATTTCCCTTCCATGTATAACATTTTCTAAACATTTAATTGCCTTCTTTAGTGGCTTGGAGCCTTTGCAAGAAGTGTGACAGATGCGCTCACAAAAAAAAAAAAAAAATAAGCAGTTCTGCTGCCAAAGATGAGAGGTACAGAACTGCCCACCCCTAAGGTTCCATACTTGCTGGAATTCTTGTGAAATTCATTCTCTCTGATACCATCACCTATTCCTGCCCTGAGACCATCAGCTCTCAGTCACAGGGCTGAGAAGAGGTGATGCTCCTGGCTGGCCACCCTCTCTGCTGTGTGGAGAGTGACAGTGACTCTGAGCTCCTGTGGGTGCCCTGCGCCTGGGCTCACATCCGGGGCTATTCCCTGTGGGCCCAGGACTCACCCAATTTCCCTTTTCTCACTCACAGTTCTCAGGGGTAACTGTAGGATGTGTTGAGAATGAATCTTGCTGAGAGTGGAAAGGAATTGTCTGGGACAAGCAAAGCATGGATCCTATACCTCCTACAGCAGGAGGTCCCAAGCATGCTAGCCCACCACATTATGCTGTGCCCAAGTATAAAACTCTGGGAAAATACTTTTTGTATCTAATGCTGAATATGACCCCATCCCCAGTCAGAAGAACAGACACAGCCATTGCCCTCTGGGTTCAAGCCATACCAGACATCCTTATCCTGCTTCTGTTCCCCTGGGTCCCATCTCTGATGGGCTTCTGTAAAGGAGTAGAAGGTATGAGGAACGAGTGGCAGAGAATAACACACCTGCATCTAATTCATGAAGGCAGGTGAATAAGTATTCGTGGAGAGTTTGCCACACAGGCTCCTTGACAGGTGTCATCTTCACAGTGACCATGGGAGATTAGAAAAAAAAATCACCATGCCCTTCAGCCTTTGGAGTCCATGCTGTCCTCCTCACCTTTCCTTTTTAGGAAGGTTTTTGCTTTGATCTATCGTTTTGAACAACCTCTTTATCCTTGTTGATCTTATGTATTCCAGTTCCTTACACTGAAATTCTCCTTTACTGCTTTCCCACCACTAGCTGAGAAAATATCTCGTTTTTGTTGTTGTTTTGTTTTGCTTGGCTTTCACCCTCTGGTCTTCCGGCAGTCATCTCTGCACTTGACCATTTTCAAACAGTGAGTGTTGCCCAGGAGTGGGAAATCTAGAGTCACCTAAACACTCTTCCTTGTAGGATTTGCGATATGAAAGGAGAAACACTCCAGCCCTAGCAATTGCATGTGTTGCTTCACTCTCACTCAAACAACCTGCTTTTTTCTGGTCAGTCTGGGATTTGGAAGCAAGAGGAAGGAGAAAAGAATCAGGATACTAGGTGCCTTTCTCTAAGGATCTGAGTCACTGCCCTTTCAATTTGATGATGTAGAAAGAGACCAAGAAGGTGATTGCCAATGCTAAGTATTGGCAGAGTGAGACTGAAACCAGCTCTTCCCACTGGACCTTGCTGTGGAGCAGAGTACACAGGCAGTGTCCAACATTTATGGGTTACAAATGAGCACTGGCTCAAAGTCAAAGGAAAACTTGAGGACTTGTTTTCAGGATAGGCTCTTGTCTGTCCTTTAAATGTCATAAGACCATGAAATGTGAAAGCCAGTTTCTAGAAAGCCAGGATCACCTTGGCCAAGAGAAGCCACTTAAGGCCAAGGAAGGCCCAGGGTATTATTGTAAGATTTCAGTCCCAGACATTAGAATCTTGTCCTGTTACTTGTAGGAGGCTGTTGTGTGAAAAGTGCTGGCTGATGAGCTGTAGTAGTGAGGTGGAAAAAATGCTCTGAAATGAGATGAATTAAGTGATTGAATCCCCCTACTATCACCTTAATTTTCTATACTTCCAGGACTGATGAGTTAACAGAAATGCAGGGCCCGATTAAGTTCCATGTCAGTCAGTCTTTGCCTCTCCAAGGCTAGCCATCCACAAACCTTCATCAGCAAGGATGAAGATACATTTGTGTCTTCTTTTTTCTCATAGGGATTAGATTAAATATGAAGATGGAGGAAGTATTGCTATAGAAAGAGATTAATATTTCACTGTCTCCAACTGGTACTAGATCGTGAGGAATAAATTTTGTTTGGGATAAATTGCAATGAAGGTAAATTTTTGCAATCAATTAAAAGTTTTGTTAATAAGTATATATATATATATATATATATATGTTTTTTTAATTTTTAAAATATACCTATTTTAAGCTTTTTTAAAAGGCAAACCCAGACCACTAGCATTTGTAAATGATGTATTAATCAAAAGGATTTGTGTATTCTAGCCATACCAAAGCCATCTGCTAGATTGATGGCTTTGGTCTTATATTTAGAATGATTAAATGATTAAAATAAGAGGACTTGGACAGATTGACTCTGTAAATACATCAGCCAAATGAACTCACTTCATGATTCTAACCAGGGATACAATAGTCAAGAGCCTAGTTTAAAGACTGAATATCTTCCTAATTGAGCAGTTGCCAAAGAAAAATTGTCAAAAATATGTTAGTGACCCGGAACCAAAATCTCAGGTGTAGGAGTGTGAGAAATAGCTTCTTTGCCTCATTCTGAGTGAGGTCCTGGGCCCCTGAGATAATCACCTACTGTCTTCTGCTTCCCAGTAGGCAGTTTCTTTACTCGTGAGGAACCAAAGTGGGAGCGTGACAGAAGCCATCCTCCAAGGGAAAGGGGAAATTTACTTTCAAAAACTCTTTATTTCATTAACAAATGTGTTTAATGTTAGATCTTAAAAGCTTTTCAGTGCTTAAGAACATAAGCTTCAACTGTCCTGGATGTGGTGATCCATTAGTGGATCTAAGAAGGCAAAAGGGAATAAGCAGTGGAACAGCTAAGGACTCAAGAAGATGCATACATCAGGCACCTCCACACTCAGAAAGTTTTCACTGGTGCTGTCTCTTTGTGACATTTGCAGCCAAAACATGATTATTCTTACATTATGTACAGGAAAATTGAGACAAGTGGAGGGAGTTTAATGGCATATTGATGTCACCTAGGACACAAATGTCTACTTACTATTCCATGTAAAGTTTCATGCCACCACCACCACCACCCCGCTCCATGAGGCTTCTCCAGAGCTGGCCTGCAGACCAAGAGCTACGTTTTGCTTTTTCTTGCATGGTGGACAGGGATCTCGAGGTTCCAAGTGCACCAGGCTTCTTCATGGAACCTGCCCTGACCACTTGTAGGTCAGCCTGTCAGGTCTCCTTTCCATGGAGTACATGCTTGGATGCTGCAATGGCTAGGATGAAGCAAGGCCTAGAGCCTCAGAAAATGTGACATTCTGAGGCCTGTGAGGAGTCCCCAAGCAACTCAGCACACGATTCTGAGTGGATCTGGAGGTAAGACCCACCCTTGGTGCAAATGCCCACCGTCTACTTGACTGGGGACAGCAAGAGCAATAACAGAACACAAACTGATCCCCAACTCCTTAAAAGTGAGGGCACACTCGTCTCCTGCCTTGGACATTTGAAGCCCAGACCATCTTGCCCTTGGACTCCAGGACTTAGGTCAGCAGCTCCCATCCTGGGTACCCAGGCTTTTGAGCTCAAACTGAAAGTGATTCCATCACTCCCCTGGTTCTGTGGCCATGGCACCCAGGCTGAGCAAGGCCGCCAGCCTCCAGAATCTCCAGCGTTCAGACAGCCCACTGTGGGATTTCTCAGCCAGCACAACACATGGGCCAGCTGCCTAACACATCTCTTCTGCTGGGTCTCCATATTGACCCTGTAGCTCCATCTCTCTGGAGAAGCCCTACTAGTCAGAGGTCCCCACACCTCACTGTGCCTGGAAAGGTACAATGGAGATCACTCAGAGGGCTGGGCTTTCCCTTCAAATCCCTGCTTCATCTTTGCAAATAAAGGCTCTGCCCAGAAAGCCAATATTTATTTATCTCTTTGAATGAATAAACTGCTCATCTTTTTATGTATTTGGTACAGGGTCTCACTACCCAACTCGGAATTGTAGTGGTCCTTCTGTTTCCAGCCTCCCCAGCACTGGGATTATAGGAGTGTACCACCATACCTGGACTCTGTGGCTGATTCGGCTTGCCTGGGGGTGGGTTGGCGTGGCCTGTGGTGCCAGAGATGAACCCTGATCCCTGCCCTTGCTTAAGCAGGTGCTTAATCCATTGAGCTATCTGGCTGGCCCAGTAAACTATTATTTATGGTGGGCTCAGCATATCCAAAGAAAATTAATCAACGTAGGCCATTATGGTATAAAAGTAGATTTCAAAGCAAATGCTTGGGAAAGCAAAGAAGCAGTGTCCAGGCTCCATTCTATTTGCTGTCTTTAGTCTGAGGCCACAGAAATGTAGCTTCTGTCCTCTCAGACCTCTAGCCCTAGAGCCCATGACTGTCCCTTGGGCCTGTCCCCAAAGAGCCTAGGGTTCCCTCTACTGCAATTCCCTATCAGTCCTTATCAGAGACTTGAGACCACAGCAGGGCCCTCAGTCTCTAGACGTGGGAGCGGGCCTGCATATTGGCAGACAGACTGAAATCAGCACTTTCCAGCACACCTCACTGTTGAGGCAGCAAGTGCACGAGGGAGGTGAACAGAGTCTAATGTCACCACGCACTGGCTAGAGAGAGGCCTGTCTAGAGGCCAATACTTGACTTTTGAGAAGAAGTGGTGGGAGTAGGGACAGAGGCAGAATGGCAGCTGATGTTTCTATTAAGCCAGTCCCCTCAGGGGCTGTGAGGAGAGGTAATTACAGCGGGCTGATTGCTCTCTGAGATTGATGAGCAGCCTACTTCCTGTTAGAACCCTCAAAATCCTGTTTCTGAGGTCTCTGTGATGTACTAATCAGCAGGAGAACATGGAGCTGTTCAGACCTCTGATGAAGTGCATGCCTCTCCTTCCAGAGGAAGGGGCTGCCTGACCCTTCAGGCTCCTCTGCTGCTCGCTTCTGTGTACACTGGGTACCCCCGACCCAAGTCAGGCATCACAGCAAATAGTGACTGTCTCTTCCTGATGGAACTTGCTTAGTGCCAGCTCACTGCTGACCAGGGCAAAAGCCTAAAATCAAGGTACTTCCAGTGTCTTAATCTGTTTGTGAAAGTGGCACAGAGTGACCCAGCTGAGATCCCCAAGTCACACTTGCTGTATCTCTACACTTGGGCAATCAATGGCATGTAGTACCATTTCCGGTTGATGGTTTGATTAATCTATCAGAGCTCTTTTCCTAGCCTCATGCTGAGGAGGGGTTCCTGGGGTTACTGCCACAGCTCAGTGGAGCTGGCCTGATCATAGTGGAACCCCTCTGCCCAGGTTATCACTTTCTCTGCAGGTACCAAGAGTGGTGGAAAAGTTACAAATCAACGCTTGAAGTGTAAGATTTTTTCCAGGCCCTAGATGTGGTGAAATTCTTAGGATCTGCATTGCAACCAACACAGATCATTCCCAGACATACCAAGTTTGATTTGTACTGGTCTAAGGACTCTGAGGCCTCTTGTCCCATTTTCTAGCCTCAGAGATTCCTGTGCTGAGCACTGGTGATTCATTTGAAAGCTCTTTGCTCCAAGGTGTCTGCTTGCCCATATTTGAAAGTGGTTCCACAGGGCCAGATCTGAGGGGTCTCAAGCAATTACCAGTACTCTTCAAGAGGTAGCAACCTCTTCTCTCTAACCAAGTCCTCAGCTGAGAGCAAGCCCTTGTGCTTGGGCACCACACCCTCCTGTGCCTGAAAATGAGGCACTCCTGGCTTCAGCACTGACTGCAAATTTTCTCCTTTTCTCTACATCCCTAAGACAGGGATTGAAAAGGTGTAGTTCCAAGCTCAGACATCTAGAGTTTTAGGAGCTAGCCATTCTGTTTGGAAGTTCTAGAGTTGTCTCTCCAAAGCTTTGAGTGATTTAATCTCCATCTCTTGGCTTTTTCTGAAGCATCTCTGTCCATGATCAACAAAATAGTGTGTGATCCATGGGTTCTTGGACTCCCTGAAACTCAGAATATGTAGACAAGTGGAAGTAGTGAGGGCAAAGTGGGTGTGTGTGGGGGTTCACTGTGGGTGCTGGCAGGTAAAACAGGGCCGCAAAGAGGGTTGTGAGCCTTCTTTCCCTGAGGCATCTTCAGCTCTGCTTCCAGCTGATGCCAAGGCAGGAATGAAAGAGAAGGTGTGCAAGAGCCAGGCTTAAAGGAGAGTACTCACACCACTGTTCCTCTCACCTGCCCTTCCCCTCACATCACAGGCTGCACAGGGCTTGGGTTGGCACCAAAAAGGAAACATGGGACCATTAAAGGGACAGAGACTGGGCTGGGGGCTGAAAAGAGAAAGAAATGAGGAGAAAATGATGAGGCAGGGAGAGATAGGAAAGAGAAACACATGGAGAAAGAAGGGACAAAAGTGAGCTTTTAGAAATAGACTGGAAATGGAAAAACAGAGACACAGAGCTGAAGAAACTAGTGAGAAGAGGTAGCAACCAAAGGTCAGAGGGGAAAGGAGAGACAGTGGGGTGAAGGAAGTAAAATGCAGAGAAAAGACAGAAATGAAGGCAAACTGGAGAGACACAAAGTGACAGCAAACAGACAAGAGGCCTGCGTGACTGATGCGGCAGATGGCAGCCTCTCCTCTTCTGAACAGGCTGCCCCTGACCTCAAGGCCCTCCCTCATTGGTGGAACACCAGCCCCTGAGGACCTCAGTGGGCTCCTCTAGAAGATGTGCAGCACCTCAGTACCCTTCAGGTGAACATCTGAAGATGAACAACCTCCAGGGACGGTCACTGACTGTGGCTGTAGCAGAGATATGCCTCCTGCAATCCACGCCTGAATCACTTTGTCCAGACCAGGCCCACCCTTGGTCAGACCTCAGCTCCTATGCCTGTGCAGATTTTTCCTCTGCTTTCCTACCACCCTCCTCAAGAATGATCTCCATCTTTGAAGGCAGGATTTGCCATCTGGGGCAGAACACAGGGTGAATTGGCTTACACTTCTCTCTGGATTCTAGCATACTAGTTTCATTTAGTTTGTCATCCTCCGAGGACTCTATAATTTCTTCTAATAAAATGAAAAAAAAACAGAAATTTTTTACTGTTTACTATCAAGGAAGCTCATAAGCACTAAATACCCAGAATCCTAAAGCTTTTCACATTTACATCTTTTCCACCTTTTTGATTTTTGATCAAAGTGTGCTACCCCATTTCTAGATTTTAAGTCCACTAGCTGAGATCTAACCAGGAAACATTTTGAATAGAGTTGATTGAGCCCACAGTTAAGATCTCTGAGTGGATGACAGATGTTATAATGAAAGTCAATGACCAGCCCAGCTAATGTTATCGCTGTATCTTTTATAAAAGCTGTGCAAATCTCTTTGTGTTGCTAGGAGAGGGCAAAAAATTACATGCATGCAAAGGAAGAAAGGAGGTCAGGTGGGATTAGTAGGTACAAACCAACACAAGACTTGGATGTTTATTTCACTAAGCGACACGTCAATTAATCCCGAGTGCTGTGAGTACTTACATCAGTACCCAGTTTCATCAGCATATGGTGAAAGAAACCAGTAAGCTCCTTCTCTCCTATGTAACCTTTTTCTAAATGCAAAAAGATAAGCATAAACAATAGTCACTTATACAGAATGGCATGTGACTTTTATCTAAATTTATTTTCGATCTCCCAAGGTATAAATCCCCTTAGATACCATTTTTGCTATTCCAGTAACTAAGTACCAACACATCCTTCCAGAAGACATGGATTTGGACAGTGAAAACACAGTACAGAATAAATGCTTTATTTGGGAAAAGAAAGATATCACACACATAGACTGTAATCAACGAAAAAACATGAGCTTCACAGTAAAAGCTCACCCAGCGATTTGGAAGATTGGAAAAACTAAACAGGGGTGAATATTGAATCGGAGCTTGCAGCTTTAAACACAGTTTTAGATGTTTTCTTTATGTTTCTTTAATTATCAGTGAAAGCAAAGGAAACACTAATTAGGTTCATTTGTTTTCAAGGTCTCTCTCTCTCTCTCTCTCTCTCTCTCTCTCTTTCTCTCTCTTTGGTGGACAAATAATAAATTTGAAAGTTGATAAAATTTCTACTCCTTTTGAGAGAGTATGTTCAGGGGTAAAATAAAAACAAAGTCATGGGGCCAGGTAGATACTCAGTAGGTTAAGTGCCTGCCTGGCAAGCACAAGCTCCCAAGTTTGATCCCTGGAAGCGAGGGGGAAAAAAAGTCACTTGTAAAAGTAAACAAATAAGCACATGTACGTACAGAAGGCTGATTTCAAGTAACCAAGATTCAGCCCACCAAACATATATGACATTGTCATTACACAAGCAGCGTGAGCAGGCGCACACACACACGTACATGCACACGCACTCGCACTTGCAGTGGGAAGGCAGTGAGTTTACAGGTTTCTGAACGCCCCACACCAGACTGCTCCAGACGTGGGCATGGCCGACTCAGGCACACAACTTTCGCTGCAGGGAAAGAGTCGCGGGACGGGGCTCTGGGTCCACATCGTGCGCGCGGGTGCTCGCTCTACTCACCGTCCGCGTCGAAGCGCTGCCAGACCTGCCAGAAGCCGGCGGCGTCCAGGCGCCGCCCCAGACCTCGGCCGCGGGCGCTGTCCATGGTCCCGACGCTGAAACTTAGCTGACGGCGCTGGTACCGGACTCCCGGGCTCCTCCGCCTGCTCTGCCTCCCTCTGATTAGCGACCTGTGGAGAGCAGCTGCCGGGGACTGCTGGCGCCACGGCGTCGCTGAGTGCACCCCGCCTGGACGGCGACCTCAGCGGACAGCTGCAGGACCGCCCCTCCTGCCAAGCTCCGCCCCGCCCCTGATGCGGCCGGGCTTGCACCCCGAGCTGCTGCCCCTGCCCTGCGGGGCTCGGGAAGAAAGGAGCCGCCTCCCGCGTCCTCGATCCTCTGCGCTGACCTTTAACTTGTTTGTCAGACTAGGAAAAATCACTCCCCTTACCCTGACTCACCTTTCAAACGAGCATCTCAAGAGCTTACCCACAGAGTTGCCCCATTTAAAGAGCTGGAAGAAGTGTCAAGGCCCCGCCTTGTGGGCCTGATGGTTTTAGGTAGGAAGTGTGATGGGAGGGTTGGGAGGGGGATGAGAGCCCAGAGAAAGAAATTACTGTTAAACCTCGCCTGGGGCCACAGGCCTGTCATCCCAGTGCTCTGGAAGGCTGATACAGGGGACCACAAGTTGGATCCCAGCCTAAGCAATTTGGTGAGACTCCACCTCAAAGTAAAAAATAAAAAATAAAAAATAAAGATATATTAAAAGGGGGGCAGGGAGATGGCTCAGTAGAATAAGCACTTCCCTGGCAAGCGCAAGGGCCTGAGTT
>NDGN010031453.1:0-11943 GCA_002564285.1 Tympanoctomys barrerae
AACTTGAAATGTACAAACATATAAATTAAATTTAATTGTCCTTGGAAAATGAGTTAATTAAGAAAATCGATGGGTGAAATGTGTGATAATACCAATTCAGAAGCTGAAGTTTGTAGTCAGTTGTCCCTTATTAGAATACTGAAAAAATAAATATATAGCAACAAACTAGATATAACTTGGTTTTAATTTAATAATGAGGAAAATACTACTGAAAAACAATTCAAAGTTATGAGAAGACATTATTTTTTATCAGTAAAAATAATAGAATCAATCTCATCAATTATAATATAAGATTCTGAAAATATGACAAAATATATCATACATATTTGTATGTTAGAGCAGAAATCAATAAACATTTTATGTTGATTATGGTAGTTTATTTTAAGAAAGACTACATGTAGATGACAGACAAAATTTATTAAATACTGATATGTGACACAAGTTTCCTTTCTTTCTTTCTTTCCTTTCTTCTGTCCTTCCTTTTTTTTTCTTCCTTTATTTTTTGGCTGCATTCCTTCCTGTTCTGTTTCTTTCTTTTCTTCAACAAACATTTCCCGGCATTGTGGTAGTTATTGGAAATCAGAAGAAAGATGATATTATAAGTAGAGGTATACAACTTAAGCCGGAGGTAGGAAAGTATTCTAGAAGGAATTGGGACATGCTCTAAGCTTTGGAGATCTTACAAAAGCTGGCTGGGAAAGAAGTGAGGGAGACATAGGAGCAATCTGCAAAGAGGATGAGGACAGAGAGTGCTATGTACACTACATATATCTGGCTTTGGGATGTAGCTCAGGGACACAATGCTCATTAAACATGTGATAGGAGTTGGAAACAGGAACAACACCATACTATATGGATTTGAGCATGCCGGGAAAATACAGGGCAGAGCATAAGGGTTAACAAGGTGGAGGACTATAGAATTCTATGTCTTGTTGAAGAGTGTGGTTTTAAAACTAAAAGTGTTAGAATAATTATATAATTTACCATTTGAATTATAAAGCCATTGAGAGGCAGAGCTGGCTATTAATAATTACTCTAGAGAAAAAGAAATAAGTTGAGAATGTCCTGGGTTTTATGTACCTTTAAATATTAGAGACACATTAAAGAGTTTTAAGGAGAGATGTGCCATGATGAGAATTACCCTTAGGAGACATCAGTTTGGATTCATCTAGAAAGGGCAATTAGATTGGGTATAAAGGCCCTAAACTAAGTTGGATGCAAAATATTGCATTCAAGAAATATAATGTAGTATTAGCAGGACCAGATGCAAAGTTGAGGAAAAAGTGACGATGTCTCCTATGTTACTTGTGCACGACATCAAATTACTGATCAGTAGTTATTTTATATTCACAGCACTGCAATCTGATGTTTAGATTAAAGTTCACACCATTTTCTTTTTTAAACTCATGGAAGGACTTTCTGTTGCTCAAGCTGCATGTGGCTCAAAGGCTGCGTGTCTGATGACTGCCTGAACTCAGTATCAGAGTTCAGTTTCACTCAACTTTATTTTGAGCTCAGTTCTGTGCACTAAATCTTTGCAACTTCTAACTTTTTATAACTTATTACTCCTCTTTTGACATTCCATGGGTTCTACACTGCTGGGTCATTTATCCTTACAGGTATCTAAAATGTGCTCTCTCAAGGGGAGCGTCATTACTAAATGTTCCTGTGCAACAGTCTGCTCCAACTTTCCACCTGACTGTAGATTTAATATCATTAAGAGCTTTTGTGAGTGGAAATAGAGGCTAGCAAATTTGGAACTGCTGGAAAGTGGAGAGTGTACCATCTGCTTCCTCACAGAGCCCCAGACTGATCCCTCAACTGTGAGGAACAAAAACCTTCAGGGTACTCCTCTTAAAGTAAAATGTTAAGTTCCCATTTTGGTTTTTGTGGCTCTACATAGAGAGGCCCTTGAATCCCTCTTCTGTCTTGTGTCATACAATTCTTGCATTTACTCAAATTTCTCCAGGCCCTCTTGTTTTCTCATTGTACACCATATGTTTTAAACATAGTCCTGTGTCAGGGATTTTGCACTCATTGAGCTCCTGTCTGGGAAGTTCTTTGCTGACTTACTATGTAGTTTGCTCTCTTTTATCACACGTCTAGACTCCAATGCCACCTCCTCTAATAGGCTGCTCGAAAGCATTGTGTTCATATAGGAGCTTCTCCAGTTACTCTCATCTCTAACCATACTTTTATTTTATAGCACTTGTAACTGGGTGAGGTTATATAAACACATGATTACTACCCTAGGTACTTGGAAGCTGTATTAATGCAGGGATGCATTCTGTTTGTCCATTATTTGATGATTATGGCAGTGATTATCAGATGTAGATGACTAATACATATTTGTAGAAAAGAAGGAATGAAAAATAGGCCATTAAAAACTACACAAAATCTTCTTTGCCTGGGGTTTGACTGGAATATTAATATTTATGCAACAGACTTTGTAGTTAGCTGAGATCATGGTTAAAGGTGAGGTCATTTATTTACTAACCATCCTCTAGACAACTAATCCAGTACTATCTGTGCTGATTAAGGGCCAACAAGTGAGGCTCAGTGATAAACTTGCTTATCTACTATTATTTATCTTGTTATTTTCAGATCTTAGGAGAAACTATTTCCTGGATTTTAGAAGAAAAAAATCTCATATAGTGTATTTTCTATGGGGTAAATTTGAGTCAAGAGCTTTATTTAGTAAAACCTCCTTATAGACAGATATATCACCAAGAGAGAAGTAATGAGCCCCAGATCCCACATCTGGTAAGTAGCAGAGTTGGAATCTAGTAGCATGTCTCCTTGGTTTCTTAGCCTCAAGATATCCAAGTGAGCGTCTGTTAGTGAGTACTTACTGTCTCAGTTACTTTATTCATTGATGAGACAAATACCAACACCCATAGTTAAAGCTCACACTCTGTAAATGTTTCAGTCAACAGTCTCCTGGCTCAAAGGTAGGTTGGTATAGCAAATGGATATTGCAGAAGAGAAACAGCTCATGGTGGGCAGAATGTAGGAAAGCAAGCAAAGGATCTTAGCTGCTTTCTTATGGTCCTTTTATATTCTATGTAGGCTACAGGATTAATGTGATGCCAGATCAATCAGTGGATTAATTTAACCATTGACCTCAATACCCTTAATCCTAGCATCACACTGTTAATCAGTCATATACTCTAGATTCAACTACCTCTGAAAAAGCCACATCTATGACCACATAAGTCTTTGGGTTATTTAGACATAAACCATAATAATAATATTGGAACCTAAAGCACGTCATACCATCACCAATCTCAGTGGTATCCTCTGAGTAAGTTTTTATAACCTATTAGAAACTTAATGTATAATCTCCCAAAATGTAAAGTGATAAAATGATTATGAAAGGAAAAGGATAAATGTTGAGATCTAAGAAAGGAAAATTAAGATAACTTCTTGATGCAAATATCTTTTTCTATTCAAATACTATCAATATGCTAGCAAAATCATGGCCTTGTATTAATAAGATGAAATTAATCAAATAGTTGTTTCATTTGATCACCAAATATTTACTTAGTAGTTCCTATAGATACCTTATTACTAAGAAATGAGAAAGGAATAGAGAGCAGGAATTATTGATCTAACTAGGAAGATAAAAAATGTTCAAAGAATAGATTTAAATACATTTTGGATAATGAAAGAGCTCTTCACAAATACATATAGATACTTCCTTTAAATCAATTGTTTTTATACTTTTTCATGCTAAGTCTTACAGAACCTCAAACAGGTACTGGTTGGGCTGATTTGTAACTCATATCTATTTCATTCTTTAGCTAGTGATTTTGATGACCATACTCATGGTATAATTAATGGGCACAAAAACAAGGTAAATAAAAAGATCAATTATTCATGAGCCATTTTAATTCACTCAAGTATCTACTATGTATTAGAGTCACACAGAATGCCAATGATAAAGGAAGGATACAACAGACATTGTTCTTTCCCTGAAGGACTTGTGGTCAAGTAGAGGACAGTGTCATAAAATTTAGTGATCCAAGAATCATATGGATAAAAAACAGAAAATATGGAAGGACAATAATACAAGTGACTGTGCTGGATTTTCATATAGCCAGAATTCATACTACTTATATCAGTGTAGTGTTAAATAACATCTTGATATCTATGGTCAATTTTCTTCATGAATTTCAACTCTCTGATCTGTAAAATGAAGTTAATAATTTATCCTGCTTTTTACACTTATTATAACTACTGAATGAATTAATTTGTTCTTGGCAATAATAAGAGATTCTCTCATTAGATATTCTATTAGAAGATGTTTGGGAAGTTTTCTGATAGCAAGTTCCCTCTGTCTAAGATGAAAAAGGAATAATAATAAGTAATATTTTAAAATTTGAAGCCACATGCTGGAACTTGCTGATATGACAGCAACATAATTTAAAATACAAATAGAGGTGGATACAGAAAAAACATCTTCAGTTAAAAAAAAAGATGATAAAAATGAAAGAAATGCTTAATGAGTCTACAGTAGACACAGATTAAAAAAAGAGAATATCTTAGGAAAATGATGGAAACCAGGCATGCCAAAAATTGGAAAGAAACAGAAGCCATGAGACAGATCCAAATATATATCCAGGAGACTAAAAATTACACTGAAAATATACAGGACAGATTGAATGAAGATGTATAAGATAGGATTGTGGTTAGTGACCATGAAAAGAAAGATACCTTAAGAATAGTGAGGGATGGGCCAGCCAAATAGCTCAACAAATTAAAGCACCTGCTTAGGCAGATGCAGGGACTGGAAGCTTGATTCCTGGGCCTGCCATGCCAGCCCTACCCCTGGGACACACTGAGACAATGATTGAGACTGGGTGTGGTGGTGCACACCTGTAATCCCAGCACTTGAGGTGCTGAATCCCACAGCTTCACAATGGTGTAAAGAGTATCAACAAGATTTATTGGAGTCAATAAGAAAGATGGACATAGAGTTGATATCATTTAAAAAATACCCTTCACAGAAGTAATGGCAGAAAACTTTGTGCACATAGATAAGGAATTTGACATATAACTAAGTGAGGCATATAGAATTCCAAATAGCCACGATCAAAATAAATCTGCTCCAAACACATGTAATAGTTAAGATTCTGAATTTCAGCATGAAGATAGATTATTCAATGTGGTTGGAAAAAAAGACACACATCATCTATGAAGAAAATCCATCAGAATCACAGCAGACTTCTTAACACAAGCCCTCAATCCAAAGAAAGTAATCTAGTCCTAAAAGAAAATAACTGTCACCCCAGAGTGATATACTCTGCAAAACTCTTTTTCAGCATTAATGGAGAAATAATATACTTCCATAACAAAGAGCAAGTGAAGAAATTCATAACTACAAAACCAGGTCTCTAAAATGCTCTTAAGGATATTATAGAAAAAGATAAAGAACACAAAATTGTAAGAATACTAACATAATGAAGCCACCAGGCTGGGCAAGCAGTTAAATAGAGTGGAGAGACAGGAAACCAAGAAAAGGAAAGTAATATGAGGAGAATTAAGCCAATACATATCAGTTCTAACCATCAGTGAAAATGGCCTTAATTCACCACACCAAAAAAAAGAAAAAAAAGACAGACAGGCAGGATAGATCAAGACACAAGAGCCAACAATATGGCATACAAGAAACATGTAATTCAAAGAGAAATTCACAGACTAAAAGTCAAAGGATGGAAAACATTACTCTATGTGTCTGGAACTCAGAATATAGCAGGGATAGATATTATATTTGCCAACAATGTAAACTTCAGGCCAAGACTGACCAAAAGAGACAAAAGATGGTCACTATATACTTATTAAGGGAAAACTTCAAGATGAAGAGATAGCAATCATAAATCTGAATATCAATGCAGTCAACTACATGAAACAAATATTAACAGACTCAAAGAATCAAATAAGCACTAACACTATTGTAATGGGGGACTTCAATACTCTATTGTCATAAATAGACAGATTAACCAGACAAATAATCAATAAAAGAAACATCAGAGTTAAACCAAACCTCTGAATAAATAGACTTAGTAAAGTGTTCTATCCACATCAGAATATTCATTTTTCTCAGTTGCACATGGGACATTCTCCAAATCAGACCACATTAGCTCACAGAACATGCTTCAGTAGATGCAAAGGATTTGAAATTATCTCATATTATCTGACCATAGTGCAATGAAATAGGAAATCAATGGCAAAAAGATACCTTAACAACTAGAAATTAAATAATACACTACTGAAGAGTCAATGGGTCACAAATGAAATCAAATAAGAAATTAAACTGTATCTACATTTAAATAATAATGTTCATACAAATATTGGAACCTAAGGGACACAATAAAATCAATCCTAAGAAAAAAATTTATAGCAGTGAATTCTCACATCAGGAAAACAGAATGAACTAAAATAACCTAATGTTGAACCTAAACATCTAGAAAAAGAGCAAATCAAACCTAAACCTCATACAAGGGAAGAAATTCAAAAGATAAGAACAGAATTTAATGCAGTTAAGACTAAGAAAACAATACAAGGAATTAATGAATCAAAGATTAAATAAAATTTATAAACCCTTACACAAACCTTACTAAAAAGAGGAAATAAAAGAATCAAATTCATGCAATCATGAATGAAAAGGATAAAATCATGATGAATGCTGGGGAAGTTCAGATCATCAAAACTCACTTTGAGAACCTGTACTTAATAAAATAAAAAACAGAAGAAATGAAGAGATGCCTAGGTACATATAAATGCCAAATTGAATTAAGAAAATGTAAATATTCTAAATAACCCAATATCAGTCAATAAAATTGAAAATGTAATAAAATGTATAAACTAAGAAAAGACCAGGGCTAGGTCCAGATGGATTCCCTGTTGAAGCCTACAGGAAATTTAGAGATCTAATGACACTACACTTTAATAAAATTGAAAAGGAAGACATATTTCCAAAGCCATTGTTTGAAGTATTACCCAGATATCAAATCCAGACAAGGATCCAACCACAAAAGAAAACTACAGGCCAATCTCTAATGAACAAAAGGCAAAAATCCTTAATAACATAATGGCAAACAGAATGCAACAAATCATCAAAAAGATTATGCAGGGGGTGGAGAGATGGCTCAGTGGAATAAGCGCTTCCCTGGCAAACACAAGGGCCTGAGTTCAATCCTCTGGTCCACCAAAAAAAAAAAAAAAAAAGAACCAAAAAAAAAGATTCTAAAAAGATTATGTACTATAATTAAGTAAGACTTAACCCAGGGTTGAAGGGATGGCTTCATATATACAAATCAATAAATGTAATACACCACATCAATAGAGCTAAGAACAAAAATTGCATGGTCAACTCAGTAGACACAAGAAAAGCATTTGATATAGTTCAACACCCAATAATGAGGAAAACCCTACAAGAAATCAGAATGGATGGTCTTTGCCTCAATATGATGAAATCCATTGATGAAAAACCAGCAGCCAACATCATACTGACGGAGAACAACTGAAATCTTTCACTCCAAAATCAGAAACAAGACAAGGATGTGCACTATCACCACTCCTATTTAATATAGTTCTGGAAACATTAGTCACAGTATTAGGAAGAACAAATAAAGGCAATAAAATTAGGAAAGGAAGAATGAAACTGTCATTATTTGCAGATGATATGGTGCTCTACATAGAAGAACCCAAAAATTTCACCAAAAGACATCTAGATTTAATAATCAATTTCAGAAGTATAGCTGGATACAAAGTCAACACTCCAAATTCAATAGCATTCCTATATACAAATAATAAACTTACTAAGTGCGAAACTGGGAAAGTCAAACCCTTCACAATAACATCAAAACAAATGAAATACTTAGGAAACAATCTAACAAAGTAAAAGATGCAGCAGCCAGGGCTCGTGCAGTGCCAGCTCTGCCCCCAGGGCACACTGAGCCAGCAATAGAGACTGGCTGTAATGGTGTGCACCTGTAATCTCAGCTCTTGGGAGGCTGAACACAGGTGGATCACTACAAGTCCAATCTATATAGTAAAACACTGAACCCTATAGACCCTTTACTAAAATACAAAAGAAAGAAAAAGAAAGCAAACAAGCAAAAGATCTCTACTCATAAAATTACAGTACTCTATAAAAGGAGATTGGACAGGACTAAAAAATAGAAGGATATCACTTGTTTGTGGGCAGGAAAAACAAACATAGCAAGAATGGCTATATTCCCAAAATCACTATACAGATTTAATGAGATACTAATCAAGTGACATTAGCATACCTCACAGAACTACAGAAAACAGTCCTAAAATTTATCATGAAATAGAAGAGACTTGAATAGCAGAAAACAATCCTGGGCAACGAAGGCAAGTCAGGTGACATTGCAACCCCTGACTTGAAATTATACAACAATGCCACTGTGATAAAATAGCATGGCACTGTCAAAAAGTTAAAACAAACCTGAGGATAAATGGAACAGATTAGAAGACGCAGACCCAACCCCAAAGACACTTAGCCACTTTATTGTTGGCAAAGGGGCCAAGATCGCACACTGGAAGAAAGACAGCCTCTTTTATAATTGGTGCCAGAGAAATCAGCTATTCACATGCCAAAGACTAAAACTAGTCAGTCTCTCACCATGCATAAACTAAAATTAAAATAGGTCAAGGATTTAAATATTAAATCAGGAACACTAAATCTGCTGGAAGAGAAAGTAGGTAGAATGCTTGAAGACATAGTTTAAGATTTCATGAACATAATTCCTATTACGTGGGAAATAATACAGAGAACCAACTGGGATCACACCTTATTAAAAAGCTTATTTGTAAAAGAAATTTATCAATAAAGTAAAAAGACGACCCACAGATTGCGAAAAACTTTTAGCCAATGTTCCTTAGAGCAAAGACTAATATCTAGAACATATAAAAAATTGAAATAAATTAGATCTCCACCCAAATCAAAAAGACCCAATCCAAAAATAGGCATCTGAGATAAATATACACTTCAGAGGAAAAAAAACACAAATGGCAAACAAAATAAAAGAAAAATTGCATTACTGTCATTCAGGAAATACAAATTAAAACCACATTGAGATTCCATCTCACATCAGAAAGAATGGCAATTCTTAGGAACACTTCTTTACTGTTGGTGGGAGTGTAGACTGGTTCAACCACTGTGGAAATTAGTGTGGAGATTACACAAAAAACTAGGATCAAAGGTCCTCTTTGGCCTAGCAATTCTCCTGCTTGGTATCCTCCCAGAAAACTCAATGTCATACCACAGTGACATATGTGCACTCATGTCTATAATAACATTGTTTGTAATAGTTCAATCTTGCCAGCAACCCAAACATCAACTGTATCCATCAACTGAGGAATGGATAAGAAAGTTGTTTACTTATACAGTGGAGTACTTCTCAGCCATAATGAAGGATAAACATGAGACATTCCTAGGTAAATAGATGCACCTTGAGGACATATTCTTGTTAAACAAAATAAATCAGATACACATGGATAAATATAGCATTGTTTCTTTGTTGTGAGAAACCAAATGTGTAAATAAGGACCAAAGTGTATAATAGGTATTGTAAAAAAAATAGAAGAAATTGTTCAAAAGAATGAAGTAGGGAGAGGTGAATTGGGAAAGAAAAGAAAAGACAAAAGGAAGGATAAATGGAAATAAAACTTTATAAATAAGGAGGTAAAGAGACGTTCAAGGAAGGGAAGCAAAGGGAAGAAACAGGAACCAGGATGTATCATGTAGAGGTATAAATGTCTTATGATGAATGCGATCACTATACTATATATAGTACCAATAAATGTAATTAAAAAATACAGTGGCAGATAGGCCCACAATTTCACAGAGTATAATTTATTTATACTTATAGATAAAAGTCCACCATAGGCAGCAGCATGATGGGTTGGATCTGCAGTCCCCAAGGTAGGACAAAGGGTTTACATGCTAAGCTAGAGGAAGGTGGGTTTTGGCCAAGCATAATCTATCTGACCTTTCCCAAATCTATTAACATGATCATACATCAGTTACAAAACAGTCTGGGCCTCAATGGTGAGCATAATCTCTGCGGCTGAATTAACTACTCTGTCTTGTAAGATTTGGAATTCTAGATACTGAGGCTACCTGGGGGGACAATGCAATTAGGACCAGGATGGCTGTAGTCATGGCAAGCTGGATCCCTACTCACCCATTCACTGTGACACCATAAAGACATTTAATTGAATGTGAAATATTCTTGGGATAATAATGTTTTTAAATGTTTAAGAATCATAGGTAGGGGCTGGGGACATACTTTGTCTATCTAAGCACCTGCCTGGCAAGTGCAATTACCCAGATTTGATCTCTAGTACTCATGCTGTGCAGGCCCAGAACCCAGAGCGCACCACGCTGGCCACCCAAAACAGGCATGGTAGTGCATGCCTGCAGTCCCAGCACTGGGGAGGCTGAGGCAGGAGGATCAATGAGAGTCTGAGGTGCATAGTGAGACCCTGTATCAAATAAATAAGTAAATAAATAAATAAATGATCAAGTTTTTTTTTTCAAAAAAGAAGTAGTAATATTTATCTTTGTAAACTACCCTTGCACTTCTATGATAGACAAAACCATGGTAAGATGACACTACAGTGTCAACAGTGGTTAAATGAATGATAAAATTATAGCTTTCTCTCTCTTTAATTCATAACATAAATTTCCTACAAGGAGCATACAATATTTTTGTTATGTTTTATTTAGAAGGCAGTTTTTCACTGATGATGTTAAGTGCAATTTAAAAGGTGATGACCAAATCTTGTGTCTGCCTCTATAATACTCTTCAGTCTTCTCAGAGAAGTTCTATAGCCCATGTAGTCTTTTTTTTTTTCTGTGCAACTCTATTTGAAGGTTTTGTTCAATCAATTTTCGACTGTGTGCTTAAAAAAGAGCCCAGGTAGTAAATTGCTCTGAGTCTGTTCCAGGACGCAGTGTGGCCACCAGCACAGAGGCTGTGAGTGTTTTGCTTTGTCACATGATATGAGCTATGGTTTCCATAGTTTATAGATTTTTCGGGTTTTCCCTCTGCCTTCTCTCAGTGGGGCCTTGTTGTTTCAGTGATCTCCTGTCAGAGTCTGGTAATGTTTAATTCCTTGTCTCCTTTTTGGTAATTTCAAGGCTACCTTCTTATTCTGACATTCTGCTCTTTTTTTTTTTTTTAAATTTCATTTACTTATAAAACTCATCTAGATTTATTTTGGAAATATATTTAATTACAAGCAAATATTTGGGATGCCAATCCTTAACAAATATAAATATTTAACCATGATTAGGCGGAGAAAACGTCTTCTTGGAGGCTGGGAGGGGCCTCTGAACCCTGCTAGCTGGAGACAATGATGTCTGTGGAGCAACCTGGGAGGGTCCCTTGCTCTGACACAAGGTCTGCTGCCCGCTGCCTGTGGCTGACAAGGACAAGTCAGCTTCTTAGCTGGAGGAGGAACTGGAGCAACCACCCAGTACCAAGCGAAACAGGAGGGCTTGCCGGGAAATAGGAAGTGACATCCCTGCTTCCTTAGGTCTGCTGTGTGTCCTTCCAGGAGGGTCAGCCCCTTGGGGTTCTTCAGAACCTGTCTCCTTTTCATAGCTGCAGTTTCTTCCATACAGTTGGGGTCTTCCAAGGTGGTTTGCTGCTCCCAGTTGTGAGGATGGAGATGAAAAGAAAAAAGGAGAAAAGGAAAGGGGTGCTGTGGTGTTGGTAATAAAGAGATGCAAACAGATCAATGGGAAGCAGCGGATGACACAAAATATTCGGTACATGTTTAATTAATAGACATGAAACCCGAGGGTACAAATAATTGCTGTTTATTTCAGATTAACAATAGTAGAGGGCCGGGGAGATGGCTCAGTGGAATAAGTGCTTCCCTGGCAAGCACAAGGGCCTGAGT
>NDGN010031769.1:0-15836 GCA_002564285.1 Tympanoctomys barrerae
AGAGAGAGAGAGAGAGAGAGAGAGAGAAACAAGCTTAGACCACAATGCTGATATGGTTGTGAGAGGAGGGAGCAGGGGCTGGGAGAAGGGAGGTAACTTAGCGAAAGTCACAGAGTCAAAACTTGGCCCTAGAAATTTAGATTCCAGTGGTATTTCTGTAATTAGGGCTAACACCCTTCTTTTGGGAATAACACAAAATAGAGTCACAAGAAAATAATAAATTGATTCATCAGAAACAAAAAGTAGTGGCCCTAGCTTCCAATTTGTCTGCATTTTGTTTTGAGTTTTGCTCTGTTCATTTTGCTGTACAGACCACCACGGATGTGCAGGCCAGGTTAAAAGGAAAAGCACAGCTCCGCAGCAGCAGTGTCGGGGGGTGGGGGGAGCGACACAGAGCTATGTGGAATTTTTTCAGAAGTTAAATCAGGGGTTTGGGGACTATATTCTGAAATTGAAGCAAATACATTGATGCTTGTTAGGGAAATTTAATAGAAACACGAACAGAATAAAGATACAAAAGACTACTAAGTAGAATTTACACAGCAGCCAGGAGCCAGCCGAAAGCCACAGGTAGTGGAAGGCAACTCCAGACAGTCTGGAGAGGAGCGAGCGCAGAAGCCGCGGCCCGGAGTTTCAGTAGTACACCAGAGGGCTGGAGGGCGGGTGGCCTCCTCGGTCTGTGTGTCCTCAATCTGGGCATTTCATCATATGGATACAGGCCTCGGCATAGTACGCGTAAGTTTTGTTTCATAGCTACATATGCATATTCATGGACCGTAGCGCTCACTTATTCACAATGTGCAACTGCATTTGTATAGCTATTTATTCACATGGGAGCATGTATTTGTATACTCACATACACATATATATGTAATTTGTTTTGCTCTTATTTGATTCCTTGGGATACATAATACAATGGCAGGAAGGGAGGGAGGGAGATGAGGGGCTCCAGCAAGCTTGAATGCTCCTTACCAAAGAGGGTGAAGCGGAGCGACGGTGGGAGGAGGGAGGCTCGCCAGGCGCTTGCTGCTGTTCACTCCCTCTTCCGCCAAATGGAGCCCGTGCAAGTGCGAACACAAGGCCAAGAAGCCAAGAGTACTCGGAGAGCGGGGTCTTCTAATTCAGGGGAAGATGCAGGCCCGTCGTCATCTTTTGGTGCTTTTGAGAAATTAAGATGCCATTAAATTATCTACAACGGGATCAGGAGGCTTTATAGTTGGCCTCGTGCAGCTTAAAGCCAAACGTGCCTTTTCCAGGAGCACTGAGATTAACAGATTAGCATGTGTTCTACATGACCACTTTTACTGTCAGGAGAATATGAAAGGAGGTTTCCAGGGTCTGCAGCTGAAGCAGATGTTGGTGGATCCCACCGTGAAATGAAGTGCCTTCTTGCGCCCCCGGGACTGCTTTACAATGCGTCAGTTTAATGTTGAAGCTGAAAATTGTAGTTTTGGGGTGCAATCTGCCACAATGAAAGAAATTTGTTGACTCGCTTGAGCCGCTGAAACCCAGCAGTATGCCTTCCAGTTGTCTCCTGAGGTGCGGCACGAGCTGTTGCTTGTGTTTACGTGAGAGCCGCAAGGGCCTCCCCCTGCGCATTCCTGGTCTCTGGCTTCAGAAGCTTCGAGAGAGAACAGCTCCAAGCGCACATGTGCTCCAGAAGCAGGTCTGGGGATTTACTCTGCAGGTGGCCTCACACGCTCTCCGGGGACCTAGGCGGACACATGTAAAGCAACCTGGAACTGAGCATCGTGCAGTGCCCAATCGTAGTGGACACCTTCGCTGAGGGAAACCATGCTGAAAGCCCGAACATGGTTAGAATGACGTATTTTATTCCTTTTTTCTTTAACTTTTAAGTTACTTTACTGTTAATGTGAAAATTACATTTAAAGTGGTCCCTTAATTTAAAAAAATAACTGATGGAGATTTTTAGCACTATCACCTCAGCCATCCTAGATACATACTTGCGTGTATTCTTTTAATGAATATACTATGCTTGCCACAGTGTAACGTATGGAGCAAGGCTAATTTTTAAATTTTTATTTATTTATTTATTTTGTTTTGGTTTTTTTGAGACAGAGTCTTACTATGTGGTTCCAGCTAGCCTTGAATTCACTTTGTAGACCAAGCTAGTTTCAAACTGCAAGATCCTGCCTCAACCTCCTGAGTGCTGAGAATACAGGTGTGCACCACCACAACCAGCCCACAGTTTTTTCAAGTTTTTTACATGTTTGCAGCATGCAGTGGCACCACCCTCACACGGTGTCGGAGGGCTCACACCGCGCGACATCCCACTTCCCCTCCTCCCCTCACTCTCTTCCCTCACCGCGTTGGGAAACCATCTTCTTGCTTCCTATTATCTATGTTTGTTTTCCTCTTTATGTTTGGGTCGAGCATGGAAGAGAAAGCATGCAATATTCAACCTCTTGTGTGTGACTTGCTGCACACAACAGCTGGGTCTCAAGTGTCTCTGTTTTCCCGCTCTTTGGCGGACTGCACTCCATTTTGTCTGAACTCTGCCAGCTTTCTGTGATAGCACGTTGTGCTCCCTGGAAAATTCTAAAGCTCATTCGACCTTCTTTAATGACTGCAAATGTCATCATATTTGCACTTTGGAGAGCTGGAATGTCGCTTTGCACGTTACTGGGTAGCTCCGCTTTGCACATCCCTGAGCTCCCTGTTTCTTAGGCGCGTCCAGAGTTCTGATGAAAGGCATTTTGCACTCCTGGTAGGATCTCGATCGCGCTCGCTATCGCTCACTCTATCTCCCTCGCGCTCTCTCATTCTCTCGCTCTCTCGCTGTCACTCTCTTGCTCTCTCTCTTGCTCGTTCCCCATCTCTCTCTCCCTCTCCCTCTCTCTCCCTCTCGCTCTTGCTCTCCCCTCAGTCTCCCTCACTCTATTACCTCGCTCTCACGTGTTCGCTCTCTCCCTCGCTTTGTCTCCCTCTCGCTCTCCCTCTCTCATGCTCTCTCTCGCTCTCCCTCGCTCTCATGCTCTCGCTCATTCGCTCTCTCTCGCTCGCTCTCGCTTTCTCTCCCTTTCGTTCTCACTGTTGCTGTCCCTCGCGCGCTCTCTCTCTCGCTCTCATGTTCTCGCTCGTTCTTTAGCGTTCCTTTCACCATTTTCTTACAGATTCGACTTCTACGCTGGTGTTTCCAACGCTGCTGTGTTTTCTGCTTAACATATTGCACCTACTAGTTACAGCTCTGAGAGATTCACTCTCACCGCTCTGCTATCTGCGACACCTCTGGTTGAGATCTTTGCTGTCTCTTCACACTCTATTTTCTCTTAGGGCTTTGTTTGCGGTGTGAGTTTTTGTTGAAAGACATATTGTGTACAGTGACAACAACTATGGGAACTGTCTGAAAGTGGGAAACTGTATTTTCCAGGCAGGTGGTTTGTGCGCACCTGACGTGTGTTGCAGCTATCACTTCCAGCGGCTTCGAACCTTCTAGCTTCTTCATCTTCTTTCCCTTCAATTTCTTCCTTGAGTAGAGTCTGTGTCTGGCGGATCTGCCTGCTGCAGTCCTCCTTCACTGAACTGGATCCGTGTTCATTTGCTTCTAAGGTGTGAAGGGAGGGTATTGCATAATTTTATTGCCGTAGGAGAAACCCAACTCGCAACTGCTCGACGCAAAGTGACCGAGCTCTTCATCACCTAATCCCGAAATGAATTCACCTACCAAAAAGGAAGTCTGCAGAGTTTGACTGGCGATAAGGACAGGAGACAGCTTCTGGCTTTCCAGAAGTGTCTCGAGGGCGGGGGGCTGCCCTGGCCCTCTATCTTATGCAGAAAAGTCACAATGAGGGCACAAGAAGGGTCAGATTACAACCAAACAACT
The DNA here is from genome assembly GCA_002564285.1 of Tympanoctomys barrerae. Lineage (NCBI taxonomy): Eukaryota > Metazoa > Chordata > Mammalia > Rodentia > Octodontidae > Tympanoctomys > Tympanoctomys barrerae. The sequence continues at coordinate 3,845 of NDGN010031769.1, forward strand.
GCATTGCAAGTACACTGGGAGAGCTGATAGGTTTAGCAAGAAAGCGAGCCTCGCGGCCCTGATGCGAGAAAGGGCAGACACTGAGGCAGGAGAGAGCTCCACCGGCACCCGTCTGCGCACTCTCCATTTATGTTTTTGAAAACTTGTCTCCATAATATATTGTTCTCTTTAAAGCAATATTATATGTTTGTTGTCATATTTATACTTCATTATTTGATAGTTTCATGATGCAAAATGGAAAATTTATTACTGCATTTTATAATAAATTTTTTTACTAAGCTATATAGAAATACTGTATATTTTTACATGTTATGCTCAGATTCTGTAATTTTAATTTTTAAAAGTTTTACTAGTGCATGTTTGCAGTACATGATTATATTTTTTCATGGGGAGTTCATGCAGGTACATAACACATCTAATATTTTTATCTCCTGCAAGCTTGATTTTAAACAAGTTATTCAAAAATTCTTTTCAGATTGTGAATACATAATTGTATCTGAGATGGTAATAATTTTATCTTATCCTTTCCAACTATACACGTTTTTTATTTCCAACTATACATATCACAATTTTTTTTTCTTTCTTACCCTGACTAGAAACTCCTACTTTGTTAAGTATGTAAAATAATTTTCAATATTATTTGAAATCATAAATTCTGTATTTTATTAATATTGACTTAAAAATATTTGATTTGAGGATGTTTCCACTGCTGATTTCATGTGGTGTGGCTGTGACTTCTGATTGATTTTAGAACGTTTCACTACAATTTCAGGGACAGAGCCAACTTGTCTTAAATGAATTGGTCTTTTTATGTCTCTCAATTCATTGGAAAGACTTGGTAAGGATATCATGTGACAGATTGGCTGTGGGGTTTCTTTCTTGTAATATCCTTGTATGGCGTGTGATTGAAGTATCTTAGACTTAAGAAATTAATAAGGATAAGGAAGGAGAGTGGAACTCCCTTAGACCTTGGGAGCAGGAGCCGCTCCTGAAGCAACTTAAGAACTTGATGCCCTAGTTTTCAGATCTGTTTGTAGTATAGGCAAAACCGCAAAAATTCTGAATAGTCAGAAGAGGATGTTCAAATGTCCCACTACAAAAGTAAAGAAAATGTTATAGCTTATACATAGAGTACATTCATTGGTGTAATCATATCTTTCCTCTTTTGCTGTTTTAAGTTTGTAATTTCTAATAAATCTCCTAATGTTAAATCAAACTCCAATCCTGGAATAAAAGAAATATCTTTTTAATATGCCACCTTTTATATGCGTTACTTGATCTGATATACTAACATCTTGTTTGGCATTCGCTGTTCATGAATGAGAGGAGCCGTAACTTTTCTTGCGTGTAGTGGCTGTCTGATTTGTGAACTAAAATGCTTGTTATACAGGGAGTAAAATTGAATGTGTCACATTCAAGTTTTTAAAATTCTCTGAAAATGTCTTTGAAATACTAGAAATACTTTCCTCTTCTATACTCAATGTGATTGATTCATAAAACATCTGCCTTCCTGGATCCATTGTGAGGAACGCACATTACTGATGTGATGGTAGTTTCTTCTTCCCCATTTCTGGTCACTTACATCGTTTCATGAAGCTCCTTTTCACCTGGCCCTACACATCTGGCGCACTCCTTCACGGTGAGCCTGGCGTGGGCGGCCTCCGCTGTGGCTGTGGCCCTGGGCCTTTCCTCAGTCCTTCTTCTCTTCATCATTTTCCATGACACCAAAAATAAGATAATGTGAAGCGGTTCATGCAGGAATGAAAAGCAGAAAAGCAGCTTCTTACAGCAGTTGGAAAGAAACGTAGTCCAACATATATATTCATTTTTCACTGGTGGGGACCAAGCCACTGGGCAAGGTCACTACCACTGATCACATTCACCTTCCACCTACATTTTTAAAATAGAAAAGTTAAAACAAAAAAGAACATTCATGAGACAAAGAGATGCTATGTCAAATGCACAGAATAAACTACCTTTTAAAAGTGTCAGCTTGTTTGGGTAAATGGAGTCTAAAGAACAAACATATGATATAAAATAATTTTTAAAATGTATGGTCAAAATATTCCATTTACTAGTTTTTGCAGCCTGCTCAGCCCACACTGGGGGAGGGCTGGCGCAGACTGTGGTGCCAGGAAGCCAGCCACAGTCCCTGAGCTTTGCCTTAGCTTGCCAGGGCAGGCGCTTCAGACCTCTGAGCTATCTCACCGGCCCCTCCATATAATTTTTAAAGATAGAAAATATTTAGAGGAAACCTGAAAAATAAATGTGGATATGGTGTGATAATCGCATAAAGTCTAAGTACCTTATATATATGCATGTATATTTATTTAATCAGTGATACAGTGGAACACCCAAGTTAGCAGTGACCAACAGACCACCCTTCTTGTGTGTGTAGAATCAAAATTTGCATTTGAAGTGGACATCTTGCTGAGCTAATTAATTTTAAGTTGACTTTTATTTAAGCTGCTCTCACATAGCACTGCACCAGCTGAATGAGAATTTCATGTCTGTCGATGCACTTTCATGACACGTAGCTAACTCAGGCTGTTGGGTGGGCATCTGGCTCTAGAATTCACTTGCACAAGGCAGGACCTGGTGCCCCTGTGCAGGGCGGGCAGAGCGGCTCTGCCCAGGCTGCATCTCCCAGGAGCTGCGAGGCAATGGGCAGCACATGCAGGGCCGCGCGTGCACTCGCTAGAGAGTGGTGGAGCCAGCTGTTTATATCGCCGAAAGTTCTGTTTCTGTGTTTTCCTTTCTTTTTGTCTTTTTGTCTTTCTTCTCCTTCTTTTTTTTTTTTTTTTCAAAACTGAGGATTGAACTCAGGCCCTTGTGCTTGCCAGGGAAGAATTTATTCCACTGAGCCATCTCCCCGGTCCCTTGTGCTTTTCTTTTGAGATAAAAGATATTAATGTATGAGTTGTCTTTTCTATACTAAGACCCCAGTATTCAGGTCTGATGTCAGTGCTAGCACTTTGGGATACAGAAGTGGGTCTGGGTTCTGGTCTGGCTCCATCTCTAGTAGCTTCAGTGCTCTATCATCTTTGGGCAAAATTCAGAAAAAGGGTCACAGGAAGTCCCAGTGTCCTTCTGCCTCTAATCAGGTTCTTTGCCTATCACTTGACAGTGAATGCAATTACACACCCATTGAAGTGGGTTTTCAAAAAATTTGAAGCCAAGTCTAAGCTAGAAGAGACCTTGGAGGTCGTCACCCAGGGACATTCACGCTCTCCAGCTGGAGACCAAGCTTAGGCATGCAGAGCCATCGCACCTGCCTGGCTTCAGAGACAGACACCTGAGGACAGCGACAGCCCGGGCCGCCCTGCTGAGCTTGCAGCGTCTCTGTGCTGGCAACGCAGCAGCCGCAGGAACGGCACTTTCTGCATCTAGGACGATCTTCCTGCCATTGAGCTTGTGTTCTGCTGCTCTGCATTTACCTCCTAAGGCACGGTGAGGCGCCTCAAAATACATGAAATAGTTTATTTGAGCCGTGGAGACTTAGTAAAAATGTGGGTAGGTTCAATAAAGTCGGAGACATCTTTCCTGCAGTTCTAATTTCTTGACATGTTCATGCCATACATTTAATTCATACAAAATATGACCTTCAGGTAACTCCATCTTTTCTCTTTATTTTCTTTATATCCATATTTTTGTCCTCTTACTTAGTAGAATAGGTCATACAAAGTAGAAACTCACCTATAAACATTCAACAGTTTTTTAAAGTAAAAACCGGAAAACCCCAGCTCATGTAGGGAAGCCAGAAGGCTGAAGGGTAGGCGGGGTAAAGACACACATGGGTTACAGGTCAGCCAGCCACGTGAGCCGTGGAGTACGCCGTGGACCTGGGTGCGGACCTTCCTGTGGCCACACGAGTACACGAATTCACTTTATCAGCAAGGTCACCCTTCATTAAAATCCATAACAAAGTAAGATTCCCGTGGAAATTATAATAATTTCAAGTAAGCAGGCAATCAAGATTCCAAACAATCCACCTGTGAGTAGCCTTTTAAAACAACTTTGTCGAACTTCTAAAAGCTGAAGTAGATACCAACACTTCCGTACTCCAAGGTTTATCAGCATGTGTATTTTCAAGGGCAGGTGTTGCAAAATGTCTCTGGAGAAAAAATAAGTGACAGTCTACTTCCCTACAGAATGTAGCTGCCACAATTCTTTTAATTTGGAAGCTTCAACTGAGAACAGTGGGTGCTGCTTACTGATGAAAATGTTTCTTGGAAGAATGTTCACAGTACTTTAAATATTTTACTAAAAACTGCTTTGCTGTAGTGTCTGCAGTTACTGTGAGATCAAGGTGAAAGGAGCCGGCCACCAGCAGCGCTCTTTAACTTCAACTTTTTACCTCCAAAAACTGATGTCATAAATATTTTGCACATCCTGGAAGCAAAAGCTTTCCTCGAGAACTTGCTCAAGGTACTCCTGGACTTAACATAAGCAGGCTTACGGGTTTATAAACAAATAAAAAGAGGAATTTCTGTTGAGGGTGGAAATGAGCCTTTGAGAAACTCATGATTTCTGGAGGATGGAGAGGTTGATAAATGCTGAAACGAGGCAGTTGAAATCAACAAGAAAAACAAAAGCATCCCTGATACTAAATAGGGAAAATCTGAATTTATAGGCCTTCTATAGAAAAAAAATCATGTATCATTTTTATACAAAAATAATCCAAATAAGTGAAAATGCACATACTAGATAGGTGGGAAAACAGTATCATTATTAAATAAATCATCCCTAAATTAGTCTATGCATTTTGTAGAACAAGTGTTTGGGAGATGGGTTGTTACATATATTTAGTTAAAATTAAATTTGATAAGTATACAAAATAATCAAGAAGAGTGATAAAAATGACTAGTAAAGATGTCATATTACATCAGATTTAAATCTAATATAAAGCTATATTCATTAAGATAGATCTAAGGAAAACGAAATCAGAGAGAAATCTGCATTCCCACTAGAGAGCGGCTGGGCGTCCACCGCGGCACACCTGCAGCGGGCTCTGGCCCTGCGTTAAGTGTCTGAGCATGCGTGAGCTGAAAAGGCAGTTCCCGCACGCAATGCAATACAGAGAGAAGGATCCTGACCCTTGTGAGGACACAGAGAAAAGTGGCTTCTCGCATGAACACATAGACTTCTCCTTCCACTATTCTCTGAGCGGCACAGCACGCAGCCCTGGGTGTCCCGGTTGTGCTACGAATCGCGCAGGATGGAGAGGCGGTGAAGCGTGGGGAGGACTGCGGGTCGCCCCGCCACGGGGACTGCAGGGCCGGGGCGTGCGCGGGCCGGTGCGCGCCTTCATGTGCGCGCTGAAGGAGCTTGCGAAGCGCATCACCCAGCCGAGGCCGCAGTGTCACGTTCGCAGGCGCGCTGCAGCCCTTCCGGCCTCCGCTGACGTCAGCTTCAGCCTTGCTGCTGCACGGGACGCTCGTGCGTGCGCGCCCCAGTGCTTCCCGATCTCACGCGATGCACGTTCGTCCCGAAGCCGCTTCGCATGTCGCACGCCCGGAAGCTTCTCACCGACTCAGATCACGCCCACTCACTGCCCAGCAGTCACAGCCGCTGCCTTCCTAGCTTGCCCCGCTGCCCATTACCCCTCCCTGCAGCCTGGTCTCATGGCCCCACCGCGTGCAGCTCCGGGTCTGGTTCAGGTCAACGTGAAGAATCTGCTACGGCCGCGAGGACCTGCGGCCACCCCAGCCACGCCGACCACGCTTCTGAGTCCCTGACGGAGCGGTGCCCTCAGTCTGGGACGAGCCAGTCCCATCTGGAGCGCACTTCCAGGGCAAGCACTGGGCAGCCAGCACCCTCCTTCGCTTCAGTTCTTCGCTGAAACTTCTCAGAGTTGCCTCGTCGGCTCCCCTGCCCAGTACCGTAGCCGCAAATTCTTATGCTTGTGTGCTGCTGTGCTTTGGCTTTCATAACTTTGTTTCCTTTCTCGCTATTTAATATTCTCTAAGATGCATTATGTATGCTTCTTAATCAGTTGTGTGAAGACACATTAACTCTGTTTTATATTTTCAGAGAAAAGCAATTGGCAGATTTTCTGCATTCACTATGTCCAGTAACAAATTCAGTACAAATAAAAATTGAAATAGTATCTCAGTTAGACAGCAACTTTGTATGTTTTTTTTTTTTTTTTTTTTTCGGAACCGGGGATGGAACTCAAGCTCTTGTGCTTGGCAGGGAAGCGCTTATTCCACTGAGCCATCCCCAGCCCCTGTATGCATTTCAAGTTATAGTATTTTATATTGATGAAAATTGATGAGTGTTATAGAAATCTAGTGAGTATGTAAGTAAAAAATATCCTTTCTGAAGATAAGGATATAGAAAGCATATCAAAACCCTCTATTCTATCTCTTTCATGAATTCTATTCTACACATGTGAGCAAAACTAGAAGAATATCCATCATATTTTCATAAAATAAATGCCTCCAATCAAAAGTGGAATTAGTTAAATTCATGCACACATTGAACAGCCGCACGTCTGCAGAGGAGCTGACAGGTGCAGCCTGGTGTGGCGGCCCTTCAGGAGGCTGAGACAGGCGTTGGCAAGCCTGAGTCCTGCCTGCACAGACAACGTAGCACCTAACAGGACTGTCTCAGAACAAAGTATACAGAAAGATGGGCTGTACCTTGGTACCAGGGATAAAGCGCCTTGACGTAATAAGAATGTTATTTGTTTGCACTAACCAAAATAAACATGCATTGTATGAGGCACATAATGTTCATGAATATACATGTGTAAGCAGGTACATATATGTGTGTGTTTACATAAGAGTGAGAATGATTTATTTTAATAATTCACACTAAATCACACTGTACAATATTTCTTCTTTGTGCTTCATGATACTTTCCACATATTTCAAAATAAGTATAATTTTAAAATTATTTAAAAATGAATGCTACAATAACTGACTTGATCAACAGTGAGTAGTAAGTGCAGTGTTTCGGTTGACTGTGCACGTCCCTGTGGTAGCCAGGCCTGCCTTGCGCCTACCTGCCTAAGGGACCCCAGAGGCCCCGAGAAGTTGCTCGATCGTGTTTCGGGTGGGAACTTGGCAGGCCAACTGTGGGCCTGTGGAACACGGCTTACGGTTGCCATAAGTGTGGCTCGCCTTCCCCAGCAAGTAGGGCCTGCATCTGCGCTCCTAAATCCACCGGTGCCCTAGAAGAATCAAACATCCTTGAGCACAGCCACCTAAAAAGCAGCCCGCCTTGCAAATTCAGTCACTGCCCTCTGCTGCCGACCCTGCCTCCTCACCACCCTCCCTCTCGTATTCTTGCAGGAGGTTGGTCCCTCCACTGACTGTGCCCAGGCACCTTAGTCATGTGCTTCTTTTCTGTGTTCTTCCCCTTTGGTCAGGCTGCCAAAGCAAAATACTATAAAGATACAGGCTGTTTCTAAGAATTTTAAGGGGGAAGATGAGCACAGCCCAGTGTCCAGGAAGGACCTGTTTCTTGGGTCCTAGTGGGACTTGTGTGTCTTCAGGTAAGGGAAGGGAGAAGACACCCCTGAGCCCAACGGCGACAGCGTTAATGTCGTCCTTCTAGTGAAGGACCTGGTCGCCTTCTGAAGTCTCACCTCCCAGTGCCTCCACATCCAGGTTCAGCTGCGATGCATAATCTGGAGTGGACACACGTGTGGGCCAGAGCACCCGTTTGTACTCAGGAACAAGAAGTTGGGTCCCCTCCCCGACTTGCCATCACCCAGGACCGTGGCAGCCCGTCCCCATGCATGTTTCAGATTGTGCTTTTAATCAAGTCACTTAAAAATATCCAGGTGTCTGTCCATTCCCTTTAATATTAAAAATAAAATAGAAAAAATAAAATCAAAGTGAAGTATAGCTTCCCCATCTGTTTTAGTGTCTGCCTGGCCCGTGGCACTCCACCTCAGCGCACCTGCTCCTACCAAAGCTGTGGAGCTGGCGGCTCCAGCTCACTCCGGATCTGTTACCTGCGCACCGTCTCTTCATTGGTGGAACCAGACTGGAACACACACGTGAGCACATCTATTTTTCTAAATATGAAGAATAAATTAGAAATGTTTCAATACTATGGATATAAACAAAATAAAAATGGTATTTTAGATTATGCTAAAGCTTTCTTGGGTAATTTGTAAATAGTTCTATTAGAAAAAGAATTTGAAAATTTTACTTAGTCTAAAGATTTTTATAGAACTATGTAAACATAACTTGATTCTGACAGCTATTTTTATCCTTAACTTTAAAATTAAAATCGTGCTAGAGTAAATGAAATCTGAAAGGGATGGGTTAGGAAGATAGCTCAATGGTCTAAAACCTGCCCGGCAAGTGCACGAACCCAGGTTCAATCCCCTGGTGCCAGGCGCTGTGCCAGGCACCAAAACCAGGCGTGGTGGCACATGTCTGGAATCTTGGTATTGGGGAGGCTGAGACAGAAGATCACAGAAGATGTGTAGTAGACCCTGCACCAAAGAATAAATAAAGATTTAAAAATCTGAAAAGTGCAATGGAAAAAAATTATTGAATTTGTAGTACTTTGTTTAGAGAAATTCTGCATCATTCATAATGTTTTAAAAATATATTTATTCTCTTAAAAATGAAGAGGCCTTTGTGCTAACATTAGTTTAACTTTATAAGAAAATAAAAAGCTTAAATGACACACTGTTATGTTTGTGTCTTGTCGTCCCCCAAAGCCTCATGCAATGAAGGGGCCCTTCCGGAGTGTGTGATGAATTCACGACCCAGTGCTGGGGCTGCGGGTGTGAGTGCGGCTCCCGCCTCGGGGAGGGGTCTGAACGTCATGGAAGGAGGGAGAGGCGTGCTGGCCGCCCAGGCGCTTCTCCTCCCTTTACTCTTTGCTGGCTTCCACCGCCTAGACCGGCTGCCCTTCGCCCGGAGCTGCTCTGCCCCAGAGCCAGCGGAATGTGGACTGAAACCTCCACTAAGGGTGGGCTAGACAGACCTTCCCTTCCCTGAGCTTTGGGTATTGGGCGTTTTGTCCCAGCAACAAGAGAAAAGTTACACACACACAATATAACTAGGTAAGCTCTGTGGATATAACCTGACACCTTAGCTCGACAGCTTGACATAATTGCCATATTTTACTGGCTTGATCAGGAACTCATCAGTGAACAGAACTGCGCTTCACAGTACTGTCACTATCGCAACGCACAGGGGTGAAGCCAGTCCCCAGGCGCAGGCGGCGCCCTTGCTTCCCTGAGTGCTCAGTACTGCTGAGGGATCACAAGCCATCGCAGCATTTTCTGCTGAGAACTCTGCTCTACATTAAAGGGATGTTTAAAAGCCAAAGGAGAGAGCTTTGTTATTCCCAGTGGGGATTCCAATTTTTAACCTGTAGGTATCAAACTCTTCCTCTGCCGACCTTCTGTGGTTAACCTGACCCTCTATGACACTCTAAGTGAGTGTGCTGTTCCATGCCAAGACACGAGGCCCTCGTGTCGAGCCAATGGGATCTGACGCTCGGTGATTTCACTGAAGAAATCCAGAGCTAGCGCGATGCTGGCAGTATATGAGACAGTGGGAGACAAAGTGAACAGATTCTGCTTGGGGTCATTATAACTACCAGTGGCGCTCTCTCTCTCTCTCTCTCTCTCTCTCTCTCTCCCTCTCTCTCTCTCTCTCTCTACCTTATAGACTAGGTATATAATCATTAACTAGTTATACTATATTATGTTAAAATAATACTCATGGAGTGACAGTTTATATTCAATACAGAACTGGCCGGTTTCAAACCAGCATTCCAAAGGTGATTATCTGTATTATACTACATTCAAGGCAAGAGTGTATACACAGAACATCTCTTGTAAAAATGAATTATGAAAAATATTAAAATAAATAAAAAATGAAAAACCTTGATGAGTTTTATAGAAATAACATCTCAAAACAATATTTCTAAATGAAAAACACCTGTTGAAAGATGTGACAAATATTTGTTGAAACTAGATATTGAAAATAAGGTTAAAATAATAAGATGGGACATTTGCAACACGGATAGCAAAGGACTGCAAAATGTAATGAGTTCCAAAAGGACCGTTTCTCATACACGGGAAACAAGCGTATCATTTTGTTGCCTAATTATTACCAATAATATAAAAGTCAAAGTTTAATCCTAAAGAGAAAAGAGATTAAATTGAGAGTGAAGTGATAGTATAAATGTATGTTTGCTTTTGGGGGGGAAGGTTTTAACAGTTTCAAAGATTAATTTTAGATCTACAACTAATTTTTGAGACTATAAAAATAACCCAGATATGTCTATCCTAATTCCAAGCATATAATACTGCAATCAAAGACAATGCAGTAACAGGTGGAAGTCAGTGTTGGCATGTCATTTGGGGCAGTCAGTAGCAGAAACAGGAACCCTGATGAATATGACTGAATTATCATGATCACACCAATTAAATAAAAATTGCAAAGAAGGGCAAATGAGATCAACCACACCTCCTCTGAATACAGAAGTTTTCACCGAACAGGTATGAATATGGACTCTGTCTTCTAGTGTACCACACTGCTTTGACATCAGAGACACGGGAAGCCGGAACAGCGTGAGCGCCTCTTACCTGTGCACATGGAAAGGTCAGTGTCCCGGCCAGTGTGACCTGTCTTGCAAAGGTCAAGTGAATAAGTAGAAGCAGCCTTCGGAAGGCACCCAGGGCCTGGCAGCAAGTGAAGGAGGACACACCGCTTGCTCTGTGGACTGAGAGGTCACCAGCCACCAACAGCCCCCTTCCACTCTCTCACTCCATCGTGCTGTCCCTCACTCTACTAGGTGTGCATGTGCGCCGTCCAGGGGTCGACTTCTGGCCGCCCAGTCTCCGTGTCAGGGCTTAGATCTAAAGCGACCCCTCCAGTCTCACATTCTGGGGGCGCGGCTGGAACACCGGGCCTTCGGCCGAGGCTGTGTTCTGCTGCACGCCCCACGCCCCTTTGCTGTCTGCCACCTGGCTGCACCACGTGAGCAGCTCTCCAGCCCCAGCCCCTCCGCTGCGGGCTAATGCCTCGCAGCCCCCTGACCGTGACCCGAGTCCCCTGAGACTGAGAATCAGAGCGAGTGTCTCCTTCTGTGACTGGCAGGTGCCAGACGTTGCATCTCAGCAACGGGACTGCTCGCCAGAACGCGTCGGACCGCAGGAGGCTCGGTTATGCAGGAAGAGGCTTCCCGAGGTGCAGGGCGCTGAGGGGGGGGCCTGGAGCTCGCAGGATCTCTACTACCTCCTCATCGCAGGGCAAATCAACTCAAAATCCAAGGGACTGATACAGCCCAAAATGACTGCTTTTAAGAAGTCAGCCAATAGTAATTAAGAAACAAGACGTCTCTGATGAGTGCAGCACTCCTTCTTTACCGCTTTTCTAACATGAAAAAACACCACAGCAATTCGATTCTATTCCACTCGCCTGTTTGGGCCCAAGGCGAAAGGCTGCTGCTTGAGCAGGCTTCCTTCCTTGGTGAGATGCAGGCATGCTCCGTTACAGAAAGCTGAATTAGCGTGTCACCGAGGTCCGCTCCATGTCATGCGAACACCAGTTTAAACTGTCACCCAGCTTAGAAGAAGCACTTCCAACTACGCACTAGATACGTCTGGCTCTACGGAAGTACACGAAAACCAACTCGCCAGCTCAAAGGGAAGCTAACGCAGTTGAAAAGGTGCTGGAGATCGACTAAGTAAAAGAAGTGGATGCTGTATTTCAGTCTGACTGTTGCAACCTTCGTCACCAACACGAGCATGCCAACCACTCAGCGAAGTGCAGAAATGGATTCTGCTAAGTACTCTGTCTCAGGCGGCTGAAGCGGAAGCACATTATTAATCGCTGCTGAGAACCCAGCAGGCCACCAGGTACAGCCCAGTGCGTTGTTACCAGCTGGAGATGGCTTCACATCTCTGGGAGTTTACAAAACTCGGGGAAGTAGGCATCACTGCACGCACAGTACGTAGAGGAAGCGTCCTTCTCTCTACTGGGCTCCTCCTCCTCCTGGTGCTCCC
>NDGN010032119.1:0-16908 GCA_002564285.1 Tympanoctomys barrerae
AACAAGAAATGTAACTTTTGTATCTGATAAAGTCAGTCAAGTACCCTCAGGATTTATCTTGTAACCCTGTACCACAGGATGCAGATCCTTTGTCAGTATCAACTATGTGGATGAGTTACCGCCATGGCATGACCAATTTGGTCTCTGTGAAAGCCTGAGAGAATGTTTTCTCTCCATGTGACTCTCCTTAGACTTCAAAGAGAGAGTAGTAATGCAATATTACCTTAATAATTAAATTATATTTCAACCACCAAGGAGAAACTTTGGCTCTAACTATGAGCTTGTTTACAACACAGGATGTCCAATTTCGCCAAGACCTACTATGCTGTACACCTTTTATAAATTAAACATTCAAAATTTCGAGTAACATTATTCTGAGAAATACAATCTAGCAAACAAAGTGGTCAAAATTAGTTTCGTATAGAATAAATACACTTGTGAATATGTAGATGCTTCAGACAAAGTCTCCTACATATAAATTACAGGAAAATACTCTAGAACTACTCAAGAAGTAATCACCACAGAGAAAGAGCTCCTGTAAATTAAAAATATGATAAAATGATTAGTTTATTGTTAAGGAGAAATTTTCCTTAAATTTTGGTAAATGAAAAAAAAAACAAGAAAAGGGATTATCTTTATGATATGCTAATACTCTACATGAAATGAATGTAAAATTTTCTACATATAAAAAACCAGGTATGACATATTTCTTTTAATTATGGAGATAATCAATTATCAATAGATTTATACATCAAGTTTATAAGTAATTTACAAATAATAGATACAAATTGGGAGAGAAGATGCCATACATATTAATGATAGACAGTTAATTGCTACTTTTTCCAAAACAATCCTAATTATGAATAAAGACCAAAATAAAAATATACATAATGAAATTTTAAGGAGACAGATCTTTCTCAAATATGAAAGGGACCAAAGATTAAGGGAGATGGGAAGAAAAGGGCAGCATAAAAGGAATGGAGATGTATTATGGGTGTTGTTACGGGTTGTGTCTAGTTGTCCCCATACAGCCTCATGCAGTCATGAGTACTTCTAGAATTTGTGGTTAATTCAGGATCCAAGGCTGGATCTGAGTACTGTTGGGATTATGGGTGTGAACCCTACACCCAGCCTGCAGTAGATAGCCTGAATGTAGTGTAAGTGAGATAGACTTCTGTGTGTGGCCATTTGTTGTTGCTGCTGCTCCCCTTTGCTCTTGCTGCTTTCCTGCCTCTTGTCTGCATGAACTTCTGCCCTCTGCCATGTGCCACTCTGCCTTGGAGCCAGCTGAGTATGGAATAAAACCTCCAGTAATTGAGCTAAATAAACCTTTCCTTCCCTTATCTTGAGGGCCAAGCATTTTTACTAGCAATGAGAGAGGAGTAACTAAGACAGATGTCTATCAATTCCACAGGAGGAGTGTAACGGGAAAGTGCTCCAAACTTCTACTCATAAAAATAAGAAAGGTTAAAGGAAGATGTGAATAGTGCCTTGAAGTAGAGTAAACATGATGAAAAAATGATTATGGATAGATGAAGTGAAGACTACTGTATTCATTACAGCACCTGGTGTTGTTAAATATTATAAAAAGACACGTAAAATGTAAAGCCATATGGGCTGTTGTTTAATAATGTGTATCTATCTGAAATGGTAGAGTGAGGGCCAGACAGATAGCTCAGTGTATTAAACTGCCTGGTTAGGCAGGTGCAGGGATGGAGATTTGATATCAGGCCCCACAAACCATGCCGGCCCAGCCCCAGGGTCGTGCTGATACAGCGATTGAGACTGGGCCATGGTGGCACATGCCTGTAATTCCAGTGCTTGGGAGGCTGAAGACAAGACCACTACAAGTGCGATCTATTTAGAGACCCTGTGGACCCTGTACTAAAAACATGATGTAAGAAAATAAATAAACAAATAAAATAAAACGGTAGAGGGCATATACCTACAGTGCATTATAAGTTAATATTTTCATTCATGAATACTGCCTTTGCTAACATTTTAGTAGTCAAAGGAAGTATTGGGCAATATTTTGCTTACATTAGTAAACTCCCCATTCAGTGCTGAATAAGATCCTTGTTATCTCCCACAAACTGTGAACTGAACTAATTTCATGAACCCAGGTGCCACTGTATTTGTATAAACTACATAAATAACATCTTATGTAAATAATAAATAATATATTGCAAGTTTTAATACATGCAGTACATAAAGTATGTAAGAAAACATCTAAGTATTAGTAGAACATTTTAGAGCAAAACTATCAAACTCATGAAAGTCAAAATAATAAATTGAATGGAATTATATTAATTAAATCCTAGGAAAATTTATTTAATAACTGTACACAAATATGAAATAAGTATAGAGAAGATAATTTCATGCCAGCTAACATTCAGAAAAAATTAAAGAGTCTAAGCACATAAAAAGTGAATATTATAATGGTTGGTTTGGCAAGCGTACAACAATTACATAACTGCCATAAATCAAACTAAACTAAAGGTTGGCAACGACCAGATTTTAAAATAAATGGTAATAGCTACTGAAAAAAAGCAAGACAAAGAAATCTTTAAACTTTAGTATGACTATCTTCCTATTATAAAAATTAACTAATATTTTAAATAGCTAGTTAAAATTGTGCTGAATTATTTCATCAAATTGCAAATCAGTCACAAGTAATGAAATTTAAAAGAAATATTAAAACAATAGGTAAAGTTTCATAGATCAATTTTAAGGTAGTGATTCTCATCTTCCAGTCCCTTTTTTCCCCCTTCCCCATCCCTTCCAGTCCTTAAGTGAAATATATTTAACAACCTCAATCCACTGTCTAACTTTGTTAAGAATTGTATCTGTTTTTATTCCATGCCCCCATTCTCCATAATGAAATATGTTAGGAGAATTTATCGACATGTCCAGTCTATAAAAAGCAATAACCTAAAAAATGGATTGGGTAAATTTGTATGCAAAATGTTATTTCTCAAAATTTTATTTTTTAACACTTATATATTATAATAAACAAAATTTTCAGTAACAAAAATGTATTTGAAATTGCTACATTTCAAAGGTTACAGTAAGTTTTTATTATGTTATCAATATGAATTAGTTATGAAAACTTAACTAAATCTCAAAATTATTTTATTATGTTGGTTCTTTTCCTAAAATTATAGTTCTATCTGCAAGTACTTAACAATTTTTTTTTTTTTTTGGTACTGGGGATAGAACTCAGGACTCTGTGCTTGCCAGACAAACACTTATTCCACTGAGCTATCTCCCAGGCCCTACTGGTCTATCCCCCCAGGCTCAAACTTTAATACTAATAATCATAATAAGAGTTGACATCTGTGTCCAAGAGATATTTCTGAATATTTTCTCTTAGTGTTTTTGGTTTTGATTTATTTAATTTTAAAGTAGCTCCAATGGATTTACTTTAACTGTTGTACTGTGGATTTCTCTAAGTCTCTCTATTATCCCTGTGTTGGAGAGAAAAGTGAAGAAGATTTCTAAAAATTAGTACATATTTGAGGTACATAATGAACATATTCTTCACAAGGAATTGGAAGGTAAACAGACTATTCTAGGACCAGTGAGCTGTAAAATAGTGGCCACTATTTTTCTTACTGCAGATGACATGGTTTTATGAATGTCTACTAGATTCCTTCAGACAACACTAGAGTTTGACTCTATTAGTTAGATATTTTTGTTATTTTCTTATTGTTGGGGTCAAATACCCAATACTCATGAATTAGAAAGAAAAGGCTTATTTTAGCTCTCAGTGGGTAGAGGCATCAGTTAATAGTTGTCTAGCTATGAGGCAGGACATCATGGCAGAGAGGCAGGGAAGAAGAGAAACAGTCCCCTGGTGTGGAAGATGGGATAGAAACAGTAAGCCGAAAGAGTATGTACTATAAAAAGTAAGAAAGAGCCTTACATCTTTCCCTTTTTATTATCTCTAGGCTATGCGCCTATCGTGCAACACCACCCACTCAGGGGGGTCTTGCCCCTTCAATAAATTCATCATCAGGCTGAGGAGACAGCTCAGAGGTGGAAGCGCCTGCCTGGCATGTGCAGCATTCTGAGTTTGATCGCCAGTACCACAAAAATAAAAGAATATGCAATAAATCCATCATTCATACACAGAACTCCTCTATGCCTACCTGTGAACTAATCTAGTACCATACACCCATGATCCAGTCCCATTCCTAAGCCTCAACGTGAGCTCATGAGAATTTATGGGGGCCTCTACATAAAAGCCGTAACATTAGCTTTCCCATCACTCAGGCCTGCAATATAAAGGGGCAGAGCTTAAGTTTGTCTAGTATTTTCATGTGATTCAGTCCATGGCGGGCTATCTCTAAGCAAAACTATCAGGGTAGAAGTGTTGCTGGCGATGTGGCAATTAGTTACAGTGGCTTTCAGAGATGCAATGGGAATTCTGGCAGCAAAGAAGGTGCCCTATCTAGAGCCCAACATCATGCCTCCACAACCCACCCAGACACACACAGCAGTGTTCATTACTTAACTCTGGGGAAGCTCCCAAGCCAAATATGCTGACCATACAGTTTAGTAATCATAGGCTATTTCTCTGTTGTTTTGATTTTCTGCATGGTGCATCTACTTATGAACATAGGGTGGGGAAATCTCTCACCAGTGTATTACAATTTATTTTTGCTTTTAGATTTAATTATCTTTCCTTAGTATAATTGAGTCCTCCAGCATTGGGTATGCACTTAATAGCAATTTAAAATGATCTTCTGTCAGGCCTGGCCAAATAGCTCAGTGGATTAAAGTGCCTGCCAGAAGGCACAGGGGCTGGGGGTTTAATCCCTGGGCCTGCCGTGATGGCTCTGCCCGCAGGTGCACTGAGACAGTAGCTGAAACTGGGCGTGGTATCGTGCACCTGTATTCCTAGCACTTGGGAGTCTGTGAACAGGTGGATCTCTATGAGTCCGATCTAGTAATGAGATCCTGAACACCCTGTAGACCCTTTCTTAAAAATACAAAAATGAAATGAAATAAAATAAATTAAATCAAATATAAATAAAATCATCCTTTGTTGTTGAATGGTTAATTTCTTCATTAGTTGGTAAGGAGTTTTTGTCTGTTTTTAGTTTTTCTTTTACTTAAAGCTATATTATATTATATAATTATACTATTCGAACCACACTGGGTTTCTATTAGCATGGTAAATCTTGCTACATCTCAGCATTTTCAGATTATGTGGGCCTTGATTGTTAAGGTGATTCTCTTGTATGTAAGGTATCATTAGTGTGATGGTCTGTGTATAGATGTTCCCCAAAGCCTCATATAGTCATTGGCTGCACTTCTAGAATTTTTTATTAAATCATGGTCCAGGGTTGTGAATATGGGTCTGAGTGCTACACCTGCCCTGGGGCTAATAATATGCCTAGAGCACAAGCGAGAGAAAGAGGTTTGCTCTCTGTTTTTTTCTTCACTTTGCTCTTGCTGCTTTTGCTGTCTTCTTGAAGTGTCGCTCTGTACCATTCTGCGCTTCCTTGGAGCAAGCTGATTCTAGTCCAAAACCTCCGCCAACTGTGAGCAAAATAAACGTTTCCTTCCTTTATTTTGAATGGCAAACATTTTGTCTCAGCAATGAGAGAAAAGAAACCAAGACAACTAGTTTTATGTTTTGTTTTATTTTTATTGTCCCTTAACTTACCCAATAAAATTGGGTAGACCATTTGCAATACAAAGAGTGTCAACGAAGAGATAGAACAAAAAAAAATCAGAAATTATGTAGCTCTAGAGATGACCACGAAGGCACAATATGATCAGCATCAAAATGCACCTGCTCTGGACCCTGAGCCTGACACTAGAACAATGAATATTTATCAGACAGAATTCTGCTAGTTGGGAGGAAGTGACAGGAAAAGTAGAAGATAGAGAAAATGGACTACAGTGCAGATTCAAATGATAAAGTCCTCTCGAAGCTCAGGGCAGCACCCCGGGAGAAGAACCTGCCTCTGTGAATGCAGGGAAGCTCCTGGGGTAAGGAGCTCACGCAGAAACAGCAAAACGGGTCCTCAGTGCCAGCTATCTGCCCCCCACCAAAAGCCCAAAGTAAACTGTAAAAATATCTTGAGGTTCTGCCCCCAAAGCAACTCACTGCACACTGTGGTATGCTATTTGGGGAAGAATCCAGTGTAGAATCTGGATTACCAGAGAATGTTTAATCTGTTTCCATTACATGAGGAGGTTATTTAGGATTGAGCCAGGGGAAAACCATATAATAACTTGGTAATTTACAGGGCTACCCTCCCACAGTGCCTACATGAGGAATGGCAAAGGAGAAAGTGACAGACATGGAACATGCTGGAAATGACCTCCTGAGAAGTTCAGGGTCAGGCTAGGGTGAACAAAGGTCTTACCTTCCATGGTGACAGGCCAGGCCCTGCATGAGTAGCTTTTAGAGGTGGTTGGATGTGAAAATACTACCATACACAGCTGTCTGCTTGCACTGATGCATACACACAGAGCAGAGAAAAGGTCTGATTACTTTCTACAGCTGCAATGTTAACCAGGACATGCTTGACCTTGGATGCCGGAGCCTGAGGCGAATGGACAGAGAGGCCTCTGAGCATGGGGCAAGCTCATAGAACCCTGTGCCATGAGGCTAGAAGCAAACCAGGACTTCCTGGATTACATACAGTATATTCCGGAAAGAAACCACTCACTCAAATATACAGAGTAAAACTCCTTTTCTTAGACTTAGTTATGTCTTGGTTTATCTCCATTTATTCTTTGAACTTTGAGGTTTTTATATTTTTTCTTTCTTTTTTAAATTTTCTTCATGTTTTATTTATTCTTTCTTCAGCTTTATTGTTTGTTCTTTCCCACTGCCTTTATCTACTTTGATTAATTTCCTTCTACTCCTAACTAGGCTACTTTATCACATATTTTTCTATTTTTTTTTGTCTTCATTGTTTATTTTTTAAAATATTTTCTTTTTTCATTTTTTTGGTTCACCAATCCCTTGATGTTCAACTGTGTGCTATTACTGTTGATCATTAATGAAGTTAAATCTGTTGCATTTAGTAGATATTTATATGTATAGATGTGATGTGTTTTACATAATAACTTTAGATCTCCCTTTTGTGGTTAAGGGTACAGCCTTAGTGATTCTTAGTGTACGACAATATTCAATTTATCATTGATGATATTACTTTTGCTATTGCCAGGGTAGAATATTTGCTGCCTTAAAAGATTTTTCCAGGCCACAGAGATAACTCTGTGGTCAGCACAGAGACCTCGGTAGGATTCCTAGTACCACATATCCTGGCACACCAAACTGGCCATGAAGACTGGGCATGGTGGCACACACCTGTAATCCTAGTGCTGGGAAGGCTAAAACAGGAGGACCACTGCAAGTTGGAGCTGTACAGTGAGATGCTGTACCAAATACATTAAATAAATAATTAAATATTCCCCGTATGCCACTATCAGGATTGTGTCATTAGCAGAATTAGTTAGGTCCTGGATAACTGAGTGCTAGGCCATTTATACTATCCCAATTCCAACCAAATAAATGAAAATGGTTCAGATTTAGGGGCAAACACAAAGACCTTATATTAGCCATGCCCAGAGTATATCACTGAAAAGTAGTCAAGAACTAAAGAGATCTTCATGCTAGTAATACTTTCATTCCACTGTAAACACCTATAAATTACAGCACAAAAGTAATACCCAAAAGTATTATAAACATAAGAAGACAAAGCCATGAAATATCTTCAAAATCTCCCAACTCTCCCAAAGCTGATTCTTAGGGCTATCACAGGACAGGAAATCAAAAGTTGCAAATGTGAATTAATCAAATTGATAAAAGACATGGTGGTATACACCTATAATCCTGGCACTTGAGAGGCTGAGGCAGTAGGATCCTTGCAAGTTTGAGACTAGCCTGGGATACAAAGTGAGCTCAAGTCCAGCCTGAACTGCATAGTGAGACCCTATATCCAAAAAAAGACAAAAACAAAAACAAAAACAAAAAAAAGATAAAATACAAGATTTTTTAAAAAGACAAAAA
Source organism: Tympanoctomys barrerae (assembly GCA_002564285.1). Classification (NCBI taxonomy): domain Eukaryota; kingdom Metazoa; phylum Chordata; class Mammalia; order Rodentia; family Octodontidae; genus Tympanoctomys; species Tympanoctomys barrerae. The sequence continues at coordinate 8,039 of NDGN010032119.1, forward strand.
CTATGAATGTTTAGCTTCAAGAGGATATTGCTAAACAGATGATGCTTTAATGAACGAAATGATCATGGAGTTACGAAAGACCCTAGTTAATAAAAAACTAGATGAGCTAAACAAAAGTTTAGATACAGTTATGCTATTTCTGTTCTGTTCACTTGTGTTCAGTAAGAAACTCATTTTCCAAGGTCATCCAGCAAGCATCTGCTACACCTGATGTATCTCAAAGCCAGACATTTATATCTTGGTATGTTTTATCAGATAACTTCTTCATGATGATAAAAGCAGTCAGTCTAATTAGTGCTATTTATTGTACTTACTTAACAATTATTCTTTTCCTTTTTAAAACTCTGTACGTTGGGGGTAGCCTCAGCAGAACATACAGTGAAATTCAGTACAGTACATGTACACATACTAAATCTCTAAGATAATGATAAGTATTATGCTTTGCCAACATACACTGATTAATACAAAAATTATCAAAATCATATGTTTTAATATTCAAAACCCACCCTTTTATAATGTTTGAGAGTTTTTCCTGAAATAAATGGTTTTATAATTTATATTTTTACTTTTGTGAAGTCAAGACTTCATTTACTCTATGTAAACTTGCGGCAAGTTAATAATTTCTTGCCAATTTACCCAAAGGTCTTTAGACCTAGCTTCAAGTGCTTTTAGTATCCTAAGATATGATTCGCAGAGATCAAGAGATTTGAAGTCATTTAGAGCAGCTATTTTCTTTTCAAAAATCTCATTTATTTTGAGCCTCAATTTTCTATTTCAAATATTTGTTCTATACTATAGGACATTTTCAAATAAATGTGCCTCAAACTCAGCATAATAAAAAAAAAATTCATCTTCTTTGGATCTTCTGAAACACACAAAGAAACCCAAACTATATACTTTTCAGAGGTTATGTATTTTATGTATTATGTTATTGTTTTTGTTATGCAACAATGCAGTAATGACATATTTTCTTCATATTCTTTCTATACTGGTGAAAACAATTACACCTCTTCTAATTGTAAAATTAAACTAAACAGGCAACTTAGATTTAATTGTTAATATTTAAAAGAAAGTCATTCAAATTGTTATTAGGAAAACATAATGCTAAATGTTAAATTTTGACAAATTGTAAAAAAAAAAAAAAAAAGCAATTGAGCTTAATTAAAAGAATATTCAAGAGGGGGTAGTGAGATAGCTCAGCAGTCTAAACTGCCAGCTTAGGAAAGCTTAAGCAAGCACGGGGACCACATTTCGATCCCGGGAATCACATGCCACGCCAGCCTCACCCTCAGGGTGGGCTGATCTGGCTGAAGTCTGGGTGTGGTGGTGCACGCCTATAATTCCAGTGTTGAGGAAGCTGAAAGCAGGAGTATCACCATGAGTCTGAGCTGCATAGTGAGACCCTGCAACAACCAAATACATAAAAAAAGAATTTAAAAAATGTTTAAAAAATACTCAAGAAGTACATACAGCATTTAATAATGGCTTGCATCTTTATTCTGAAAAAAAAACCCCTACTGATTATTGTATTGGTGATACTTTTCTCAAAAGCAACATAAAGGATGAAGATTTATATTTCTTTGTCTAGTTCCCTGAGAGAGTACTACATAGAAGGTGGCTTCTTGCACTTATCGTAATTCAGGTTTGGCCTAAATTAAATGTAATAATGGTGACTATACACAAGATTGTATTTTCCAGTCTTCTTTGTATGAGTAGCCAAACTGAAAAGCATTGAAAAATCAGGATAACAGTAGTACTACCAGGAATCATTCTTCAAAAGGCAAGTTGCAGCTTTGGTTTCCTATTCTCATAGTTTGTGTCTCAGAACACAAAATGCAAGGACTAGTGCTATAGCAACAGTGTGGGACAAAAAGAAACAAAGCCTATGCATGGCAGTGCAGGGTATCAGAAGGAGCATTGTTCCTCCCTGACTGTAGGGAACCATTATTATTAATTTACACCACCAGTGCTAGCATAATTTCTATCTACGAAGGATTTTACTTTTCCAATATTAAATTCAGTATAATTCAAGGAGAACAGACATTTGTACATTCTGCTAAACATTCCTTACCTGAAATAAAATTCATCCAAAAAACACACTTTTCTTTGTTTCACGATAAATTGAGTAATTGAGGACATATACTATATCTCTTTTTCACGACATTTAAAAGTAACTAAAAAATCTATGCTAAAAATATGAAAAATATAAATTCATCTTCCAATTAAATTTAGGTAAGTGAGATTGTATAAATTAAAATATCCCAAAGGTAATATTCTTATTCAGTTCTTAAAACAAGGAAAAAAAATATGATTTGCTTAAGCAGACTCACAATCCCTGAGGAAAAACCAAGTTTGAAAGAATCAAGTAGCAAATAGATCCTAAACAAAACAGACCCAAAATACAAGACAGAAACCAACAAATGCACAATTCTAACACACACAAGTAAACAAAAGACAATGACAAAAATTCTGAGATGTGTTACAAAGGCAATTAGGAGATTAGAGCTCAAAAATTGTGTCTTTATATTTAAAACTAAAAATCAAGTAATCAAGAATACTGCCTATGAAAAGGAACAATTTTTTAAAGTCTAACTTTGAACAAAATTTACTTGATATTCACTTAGAAATCAGCCATTCGACAAATTATTTTGGAATGCTTAGTGTAAAATGTTTTATCCCATTAGCATAAGGATTTAATACTGTTTTTATCTCGATAGTGATTATGTGCCCCCACACTGCAAATTGGTTAAAAGCATAATGCATCCCTTCAAGCAATCCTTTTGATTTTCCTTAAAAGCTGAATTGGATGGAACATTTTCCCCTGTATTTTCTATTTTTACTTTTGTAAATCAGATAATTCGTACTACTTAAGTTAAAATTTGTAGGTATGCAATGTAAAGCTACTTCTGTAAATAGCTTGCAGTAGTTAGGGGCTTACGGCAGAATAGATTTGACATAAGACACATGATTCATTGGATTATTTTATAATATTCACCAAGGTAGTCAAACCCAGAAGGGTGCCAGAAATCTCTCCACACACTATGTCAAAAATACACACTCAAATTATATAGTTATGTTAGATTTTCTGTAGATTTTAAGTTTGAAACAAATAGCTATTTCCAAATACTATTTCATATTAACCATTCACACATAAATTCCAAATGGATTTTCATTATAAAAATGAGCAATGAATTTTCGGACATAGGTGAAAAAGAAGGGAGATATTGCCAGGTATAGAGTTTAATACAATTGTGAATGAAATTTAAGAGCGATGGGAGATAGCTCCAGAGACCAACAGCAGGACGTTGAGCAAGTCCTCATTTCTAAATGCTTGTCTTCATTTCTTGAGATCAGTTTGCCAGAGTCATTTATGAGAGCAATCACACAATATTTGTAATTCTCTGCCTGGCTTAGTTCTATCGTTTTAAGTGTAATGGTGTGTACTAGAGACTGCAGTGGATGCAGAGGCTGTGGTGAGATGTTGGTGAAAGGCTACACAGTTATTGTTACCTCAGAGAAATATATTTTCAAAATATAGTTGGATTGCTGTAAGGGAAAGTGACTTCTGGCAGGGACAAGATGTATGTTGTAAAAAATTAATGGGGGATTTACTAAAAGCAGTTTCTACCTCTACAGGTGACTGTACAGTTGGGGCATTTAGGAAGACAGAAGACAATACCAGAAAGCACAATTGCCATAAAAATTCGTCGGAAAAAGTTAACAAAGCAAGGGGAAAGCCAAAAACCTCAGCCTAGACAAAGTACCACCTTTGCCCACGTCTGGTAAAACACAAAGGAAATAAGTAGTAGCCAGCTAAGGACTCTTACTTAATATGTAACACACACACTCGCACGTGCGCGCCCGTAGACAAAGACACATGTATCTAGGTTCTCATATTAGCAGTACTATATTATTTAACCAGATACACACATGCTCCCTTTACTTAATCTTTAGCTCTGAGCAGCCTTTCTATAAGGCTTCCCCACCAACACTTATCATAAGGGGACTGGAAGAAATCAAATGGCCAGGAAGAAGGTAGAGAAAGTATCCAATGTTAGGATCAAAGAGAGCCAGAGAGCCAGTCAGACAACAACAAGTTCTAGGTGCTCGCATGGGGGGAGGGGGAATTAACTCCTAAATCCGATGTTCCCTGCTCCTCCAGATATCTGTTTCGTTCATCCTTTTCTCAGTAAACTATTAACCTTTACTTTAAACTTTCAATTTATTGTTGAAGCTGAGAGTGCAATCCTGGTAGTTCCATGCTCCAGATAAGGAGGGCTGTGAACATCCCAACCCCACAACATTACAGGCAAATGCAGAGTCAGTGGAGGATTACTCGTGCCCAGGTATGAGATACGTGCTCAGGGAGATTAAGCAGAGCAGGTGAGAAAGGGGTGAGACAACCGTCAGTGTTGGAGATCATTTTATTGTGATGGTGATCTTCCAGGCATTTGTATGGTTCTGTGATCATACAGAGCAATGTAGAATTGCAAGCTTTAGGGGCCAGAGAGATGGCTCAGTAAAATAAGCACTTCCCTGGCAAGCACAAAGGTCTGAGTTCAATCCCCAGTTCCAGGGGGAGGGGGAGAAACAATTGGAGGTTTTAAATGGATGAGTTTCATGATACATTGAAGAGATCTGAATAAATATGTTTTTAAAATTTAATAAAAATGATATTCTAGCACAATTCTATGAAATTTCTTCACAAGCCTCCTCTCCCTTTCAAATGTGCTATGAAGCACTGTGCCCAGGATAGTAGTTACTGGTATCACTTTCTTCCAAGAAGAAAAAAGCAAGCAGGCACAGGACCCGGATATTTGAGTTCATGTTTGCATCAGCATAGGTAAAGTGATCATGGGACATTCTTTTTTCTAGAAGAAAATTAAGATTTTTTTCAAACTATAGACAGTTTGTTAAGAGAAAAGGAAACAGAGACAAAAAGGGACCCACTGGCCAAATTATTATATTTTACTTTTCACATAAACAGTGATGCCCAAATAATTTCTTTGTAAAACAGTAACTGATGGTATAATAAGGTCATAAATAATCATTTTATTTTCTGTCCTATAGAAAACTACTATATTGATAGAAAAGTATAGAATACATTTCCTATATTTTAAATGAATACTTTAACAAAACTGATATATTTTCTATAAATAAGAAGCTTAAAATATTGTCAAATGCAAAATGTTTTGTGCACTTAACACATTGTTAGAGTCCACAATAGACACCCTGATATATTTCATAGTAACTTGTGAAGACATTACAATGTAATTTATTATTAATGAACTGTTTTAGGAACCCATCTAAAACACAGCTGGTTTTACAGAGGAGCCTTTTAAGAATCCATAAGGAAAGTGCCTCTTGGATCCAGAATGGAAGAAAGAATATTTTTAGTTTAGCTTTAAGGATCAAAACAAGATTTCTATGCTACACACTATAACAGCATGCTAAATATGTCTTGCTTTTATTCTATTAGGCTTCCAATGGCACACATTTCCCAGGAATAGCTAAGTGGTTTCTATGAACCGGGAAGTGTTGCTCAAGCTTGATTTCCTTTCACTAAATAAATAAATACATATCAGGTGCTACGTTCGCATATTCTATTACAACATTGGTACAAGGTGCAGGGCTCAGGCTGGACCTAGGTTTGTTTCTGGGGCTGCTGTTCTGTGTCTCTGATTGATAGGTATCCTCAGTTGGTAGGTCCCGCCCACCTCCCCCAGCCACTCTGACAAGCCTTAGCCTCCTACTACAATACTATAGTATCTGATGAGTACTTTTCTTTATAGTTTGTTGTAATACTACTTTTCCAGTTAAGTACATGACAGGAAAGGAAATAGCTTTCAAAATAGTGTATTGATAAGCTGACCTCATATTTTAAAATTTTTTGACTTATTTACTAGATGTGAAGAATAAACCACACCCTACTGACATAGTAAAATATTTTTTAATTATTGAGTTAAAATTATAGCCTTCGTTTACCATGTGTTATCAGTTTATTCAAAACTTTAGTATTAGCTATAAGATTTTACTTCTTTATCTTTAACTTGATTAGTCTGTATAACAATGCAAAGCTTTCCCCATATTTTCTTACATACTTTCAGTACGTTAGGTATTTTAACTTTCAGTATTTTAAATATTCCTACTGTCAGTAGCTAAAATTGTTACTAGCTAAGGTTTAAAATCAAGTTGCAAATACTTTACAACATTTTTGCAAAAAAATTATGTGTTCATCCATTTTCTCCATGTACTTAATATTCACAACGTATTAGGGACAAACTATTAGATGATGCAACAAAGAAAAAGTAAGGTTGAATCACCTTCACATTAATTAGAGATCTTAGACTTTTAAAGCTCTCCTAGTAATAGAATTTCAAGAAGAGAGTTAAATTCTTCAGATGTAACACAGAGAAGTCTCATACACTAAAGATAACTTCCCAAGGGGTCCTTTCACATGGCGTATACACAACTCACCAAAAATAACAGGTCAGGTTTTCATTCAAAGTGCATGACTTTCTTTCCAAATAACTGAGACTTGAAATTATGAGATACCTTGTTAGGTGATATTTTATTTATTTATGTATTTATGTACGTGGTATTGGGGATTGAACTCAGGACCTTGCACTTGCCAGGAAGGTGTTTATGGCACTGAGCTATATCCCCAGCCCAAATTATGAAGTATCTTAATGTTAAACTTCAAAACCATGCAAAGATCCTGATTCATATAATTTTTTAAAAAAATTTCATATAAAAAACTCCTTTAGGGAGGGACAGTTTACAAATGCTATTCAGTAAAAAAGTCTCAGGGCCAGCCAAATAGCTCAGCAGATTAAAGCACCAGCAAACAGGCTCAAGGGCTGGGGGTTCAATCCCCAGAACCTGCCATGCTGGCACTGTTCCTGGGGCATGCTAATACAGCAATTGAGACTGCACATGGTGGCGCGCACCTGTAATTCCAGCACTTGGGAGGCTATAAACAGGCGGATCACTAGGAGTCCGATGCAGTAGAGAGACACTGAACACCCTGTAGACCCTTCCCTAAAATACAAATAAATAAATAAATCTCATAGAAAATTTTAACAGTGCATTTATGTGGAGGTCTAGCTGAAAAGAACTTACTTTCTTTGGGCGTGGCACATGAGAGCTGTAGAATAAAATGAATGAATCACAGACCAGCTTCTTTCACTCCCTGCTTTTGTGGAATGCTGTAATTCAAACTAAAGATTAATTCATTTTCTATCTAGTGAAACTAAACAGAAAATAAGTGAGAAAAATTGATAGTTGGAAAACAAAGATAGTTGGTATTTTAAATAGTAGAGGCAGGGTGTGGAGGTTCATACCTATAACTCTAACACTCTGGAAGTCTGAGAAAAAATTAAAATCATTCCATCAGTCAATCACGGGTGGGAATGTAGCTGCTTGCCAAGGCTCTGGATTCATTACCCAGTACTACTGAAAACAGAACAGCGCAAGCAACAACAGAAAGAACTAAGAAGAGCTAGATGGTAGCTGTGTTCTCCATAGGAACATAAATTTGGATAGCGATGTATAAACAAATATTATACTCATAAGAACAATGGGAGACAGGTTAAAAACAACAGTCCCTGATTTCAAGTGTCAATAAGAAAAAATGCATTAAAGAATGCCTGAAGGAAAGAGTTGCTTGAGTCAACCCTCCTGAGTGCAAGTCATCTTGGAAGTCAACTCTTCTGACTTAGGAAAGGGAGACGATGTTCTCTCCACACCTTATATTTGAAGCCCTTTTATAGTTGTGTCATTGTGAGAGCTGGTATGGGGCACAGACCCTGCCTGAAGAGAAGTGCCTGCAGGCCAAGGCCCTGAATCTGTAGTAGCCAGTGGTCAGGGGGCTGCATCCCATAACCATTCTCCAACTTGGGGCAGATTGAAACAGGGCAGGAGTCCACCTGTTGAGAAACAGCACATGGAAAAGGAAGTAGGAGCCCTCCTCGGGATGACACACCAAGCCTATCAGGTTGAAGCTCAACCTGTGGAAAGGACCAATGTATCCTACCCTTTGCTGGAGTTCACAGACTTCCCCAGAATCAGGGAGGCAATGACCTTGCAAATCGAATTTAAACATTGGCCTCCATCATGGTCAGCCATTCTGTGACTCACACACCACAGCATGGAGAAATAGTCCAACTTCTAGGGATTAGTAGAGGGAAGTAATCACTGAAGTTTGCATTTGAACTCAATGCAGGCCAGGTAAAACCAACATCAGGAGGGCTCTTACAGCCCCGGTCCTCAAGATAGAACTCAATAGAATACATTCTCTTGATATGCCCCTGTCCTGGGTAAAGATGCACTTAGCTTCAGTTGGAAGGAGTTTTGTTTAGGACAGCAGCAGACATGGCATGCCACACATACAACAAAGCAAGGGAAAGAGGACATGGGTTCTTTAGATCCCTGTGCTAAATTAGTCTCCTCAGGCCATGAGGTTCACACAGTCTCATAGTATGGTGCAAACTTTATGTAATGACCTTCCCCAACCCACTGGAGTACAACAGGCACAGAACAGTGTGGGCAGAAAGACAACTAAGTGCCAAATATTTGCAAAGGAGCCTGGGGTCAGTCTCTCATGTAAGTCCTACAGCCAGATAGAATATACTGATACGTGACCACAAAGACTGTAGATAAAACCTCTAACCCACCCTGAACTCAGGCAGAGGCTTGTAGAGGCTGAACTATCCTTTCAGGCTTTCTCATACATCAGCTTCACATTTGGGAAAATATGGGAGCAGCTGAGTTGGAGATGGATCACACATGCAGGGCTAAAGAAAGCCCCAGGAAGCAAAACCATGCTGTTATGTTGAGCTGTTGGGGACTTGGGTCAACAATTTCTGACA
>NDGN010032428.1:0-11403 GCA_002564285.1 Tympanoctomys barrerae
TGGAGGAGCAGGGCATGGTGGAGGAGCAGGGCATGGTGGAGGAGCAGGGCATCGTGGAGGAGCAGGGCATGGTGGAGGAGCAGGGCATCGTGGAGGAGCAGAGCATCGTGGAGGAGCAGGGCATGGTGGAGGAGCAGGGCATGGTGGAGGAGCAGGGCACAGAGCTTCTCGCTGGGGCGCGACCTGGGGGAGAAGAGGCGGCTCACCAAGCGCAGGCGGGAAGGGTTGGCCTCCCCTCGGGCACAGGCCTCTGCCTCACAGCCAGCTATGGCTTGAACCCTAGAAAAGAGTGAACCCAATGAACCTCTCTTCTTCAAGTTGAGAGTGTTGGCTCTTTAGTCCCTGAGGAGAGAGACTGAGGGAGCTGTGGCCTCGCCGCCCCTGCCCCCGCTGTGGTGGGGTCCCGGGTGCTCTCATCATATCAGACGTGGGCCACGCATGGGCCCCCACTGAACTTTATTGCTATTTAAAGGCCTTAATTCTAAAACTAGTTATATTTAGAGGTACTGCAGGTTTGGGGCTTCAGCCTGAGTTTTGGGGGAAACAATCGGGTCTGTAACCCAGGATGTGGAGGCCCGTCTGCTACAGTCAGCGCGTTTGAAATCTGCGGAGTGTGTGGAGAGCTCGCGCTGGGGTCCAAAGAGGCTGTGTGCTGCGGGGAAGTAACGTTTGTCGCCTACACTCAGATTCCAGGACAAGATCACACGCATGCGACAAGGCCACGCCAGTGAGCCCCGAGCATGAGCCGAAGCAGCGATGCGCAGGCTTGGCGCGGGGCTAGACCAGCGGGCTTGGGCAAATGCGTGGGTGGATTTGGAGAAAGGGGAAGGAATGAGATGTCGGATGGCTCACATTTTTCGCCTGGAATATTCGTCCCTGAATTGATAAATCAAGAAGGAAACTTCAGGAAATAAATCCACTTGCGTATTTTGATTTTATTTCATTTACTTATTCTTTTAGCAGATTTGGGGGCAGTGAGTTCAATTCTTATTGGTGGGTGTACCCTGCTTGATAGGCTATCCAGGAAGAAATGCCAGTGATATTTATTCAGAAACACTTCTGTGCTATTTGTTTCTCAATAAAATTATGGAAAAAAAAAAAAAGAAAAAGAAACACTTCTGTGGTAGATGTTGTAGTGGTGAATGTAGATTTGGAAATCATCAGTATTTAGTAGCACTTGAAATAAGATCACAGGGTGAGGTTTGTAAAACAAAAGCAAAAAGAACAAAACGTAAGCAGTAGAGGAAGTTGCCATTAGTTTAGGGAGCAGGGACAATGAAAAAGCAGGCAAGGGCAGCAAAGGGGGACAGTCCCGAATCACCAACTTTTTTCACACCTTTTAGAGGCTGCAGTTTCCAGATCAGGGTGGTATCAAGGTCAGGGTCTTGGTCAGGGCCTCTCCCTGATTTATGGAGAAGGACGGGGAGGAGCAGAAGGAGAAGGAGAAAGAGAATAGGAGAGAGGGAGGAGGGGTGAGGAAGGGGGAGGGAAGGAGCAAAGGAGACACAGTTTGAGAGGGGAGGGGAGGAGAATTTTGTCAAATCCACACCTCCTCCTCACATACAGCCTCATCAGCGCCGGAGCTGATGAGATGGGCTGAAGGGCTGCGGGGTGGTAGGGCTACAGCTTGCCAGGCAGAACTGCCAGAAGGATTTTAAAGCAGCCCTGAGGGTCACTGCAACTTATTCTTGTCTTGATTCAGAATTGAGTTTGCACCTTCATGGTGCAAATGAGGCGCGGCCCGATGGCACAGGTGGAAGTGTCCTCCAGGAGCGCCTGCTCTGAGAGCTGGAAGTGGCACCAGCAGGACCATGTGCATGGCATTCGAGAAAGGAGGAGGGCTTGGGTCTGCCACAGCTGCTGTCAAGTAGCCTCGAGCCCCCTGCCGTGAGGAAGCCATTGGCCATCCTGATTGCATGATGCCCTCTGGAGATGTCCACCGATTGGGTGACACCACCTACCCTTTACAGAGAAGGAACCTAGGCTCAAAAAAATTAACTTGCCAAGGTGCTCCAGCAGGGTGAGAGGTGAAACCAGAACTTTAACCCACTCCTTGTCCAACTGAGGATTCCCCATATTTCCATTACAATAGCAAGAGCTAAGAAATGAGCAGGAGGTAGAAACCCCTGGCTGCCGAGCCTGGAGGGGCTGGAGCAGAGGCTGGCTGGATGCTGCTCTCCAGAGGAAGGGGAGGCCTCGCTTGAAAGGCTCTGCAAATGCAAGTACAGCCAGGCCACCCTGAACGCTCCTGATCTCGGCAGCTAAGCTGGGTCGGGCCTGGGTAGTATTTGGATGGGCGCTGCCTAACAGTGGCCACTGAATTCTGGCTCTTAGGCAGCACCTAGCACCACCTAATAGAAAACGGAGTTTTACAAAAAAAAAACAAAACACACCCAAAAAAATGCACACTTCTGTAACAGTCAATCCACAGCCTGGTCGGAAGCACATGGCATTTTGTTTTGGAAAGGTGCTCGCCCTCTCGTCCTTGTCCACTCCTGCCTCCTTTTGTTTGGGAGTATTTGGTTGCTCTTGGGATGAGGTGCTGTTGTGTAGAATTACAGCATTTAATTGAAATCTGAACCCTGAAGACAGCTCTCCTTCTGCCCAGCCAGAAGGATAAATGGTGGTGGGCAGCGTCTGACTGCCTTCTTCCTCTTCTGGACAGACTTGCCTCCCACTTGCGCCCCCCCCACGCAGCCTTCATCTCATCCCTCTGTCCCTCTCTCAACAAGCACAGTAGCTCTTAAGATGGCTAAGGGGGGGGGGGGGCAATAGGAAACAGCTGTAGCTGTGACACATGGTGAGTCCTGCATTTTTACTTAATAGCCAGATCTTTCTCAAAGGTTTTTCTGGAAAAATCAATTTTGCTGACGTTTTTATAGCAGTTTACCTCTTGCTCTCAGCCAAGTTAACCATTGTTGTGCCTTTAATTAGAAGCAGTGAGGGGTCATATACGAAATGCAAGAATGGCCCATAGTTTATAGTAAATGAAGAACTTAATTGAATTGTGTTCAGAAAAGGCTGGCGAGATAGCTCAGCAGACTGAGCATTCACCTGGCAAGCACAGGGTCCTGGGTTCAATGCCTGGCACCATATGCTGCTCTAGCCCCACCCCCAGGCATGCTGAGCTGGGCCCTGAGACCAGGCATGGTGGCACACTCCTGTAATCCCAGCACCAGGGAGGCTGAGACAGGAGGATCACTATGACTCCAAACTGCATAGCAAGACCCTGTACCAAACACATAAAAAATAAAATAAATTATATTCATATAGCTCATGTGTGCATGTTTGAAACTGGGTCACCATTTCCAGCAAAAGTTAGAACAATCGATTAAACCATAAAGCTTTATCACAAGATCAGTAAATTTAAGATCTATTGTAGAACAGAGTTCTGGAACATATTCTTTGACTAAATATGTATTGAGCACCTATTATGTGCCATTTAAACTTCAAAGACAAAATGGTAAAGAATAACACACCAAAGCATTCTTTGGTCTATAGCATCCTCTACGCCAAGATTTTCCAGTGTTCTGAGAGGCGCGGCACAAGACTCTGCTTTGGGGGAGCTCGTTCTCCCAGAGCCAGGTGCATCTGGGAAACTGTGGACAGGGTCTTGTTGTGAAGACTCATCACACTGCTAAGAGTGAAAGTGGCTCTGGGAAGTCGTGTCCTCTAAGGCAGTCCTTCCCCAGAATGTTACAAATTTATGTCTGACCCTAGAAATCTGGGTAATATCCCTCAGTGCTATTCTTTTGCCAAGTATGTCTTAGAATAAGCTCTTCTCACTAGCTCTGCAATAAGGAAGTATATATTCCAGCCTCAAATAAATTGTCACGTGAGAAGCTTGAGTTGCAATACAGGAAAATGCTGTAGGGGTTTGAGGCGCCCCTAGTGGCCAATGGAAAATCGTGCAGCGCTCCTGCTCGCGCACGCTTGCAGCGCAGCTTCTAAATCCCCTCGGCCCCCCGCTGATGATATTGGCTCACACGCCTGCTTCCTAACAGAAACAGCACTCATCACTTCCTGAATTGCAATAAATGACTGCGTGTTTCACTGTTTTATGATCACAGCTTAAAAGAGCAGGAGAAGCTTGCGGCTACCAGGCCTAACTTGAAGCTCAGGGGCTCAAGCAGCTGGAAGCTCGCCACTGCAGCCACATCCACGATAGCTGAGTAGCGGGTTCCTCGGTACACACAGTAGTGTTTCTAACCCTAGACGCATCGTTATGATGTAGGTGCCTACGTTATTTCCAAGACTTGGAAAGAATGAAGCAGCTAGTGTGTGTGTGTGTGTGTGTGCGTGTGTGTGCGTGTGTGTAATTGTCTGAATTAAAATTCAGGTAATCTGACCCAAAGCCTACTTAATCATGATACCAATCATAAATGATCCCTATATATTTGTGCTGTCCAAATATAGCTACTAAAGCTACATATATGAGCTCTTATATGAACAGAGATAAACAGAAAGTATCAAATAGCCACTAGCCCATGAAGACATCATAGACTCTGTTAAGTAGGCTGTATTGTTGCCATTAATCTCACATCTTTTCAATTTTTTTTTAAATTTAGGACAGGGTGTATAGGGTCTCACTACACAGAACAGACTCACGGGGATTCTCCTGTTTTCAGCCTCCCAAGTGCTGAGATTACACCACCATGCCCAGTCTTAATCGCCATCTCATCGAGCACCGGGGGCGGGCTGGCACGCACAGCAGGAATCAAACCCTGGCCACTGCGTTCTGCCTAAGCAGGTAAAAATTTTTAATGTGACTACTAGCGATTTTAAATCACATATGGGATTCACGTCATATTTTAATGGAACACTTCACCTGTGTGCTCATTCAACAAATATTTATGCAGTGCTTCCTAGGGGGCTAGCGCTCAATAATGACTGAAAAAAGCGAATACCTCCTGTCAGAGAGTTTGCATTTTGGTAGTGAAGACAAAAAATAAACAGGGTGAGTGAGTGAGCTAAATACCATGAGAGATTATGACAACGATTAAGGAGGAAAAAACACGTCGGCCAAAGGGGAATATTAAGTAACGTGCCAGTTAATCTTAGTTGTCAGCCTCAGTAGATTAAGAGATGGCTGCAGAGAGGATGGGATTGTGAGCGCCCTGCCCCATCAGTGCGGGAGCCCAGCGGGCCAGGCTGACGCAGAGTCCCCTGAGGGGCACGACCGTGGAGGCCACGTCTGCTCCCGGCCCTTCCTCTCCAGCGCGTTCATTCCGCTTCCCGCTGGCGCGGCTCCCCCAGCTTCCGGCGCTGCGCACGTCGGCCTCTGCTTCTGTGGCGGAGCTGGCAGGCTGCAGACGGAAACCTCTGAGGCTGTGAGTTGCAGTAAACGTCCTCTCCTGTAAGTCTCGTGTGTCAGCGGTGGAAAGGCACTAACACAGGGGCGAGGGGGTCCTAAAAATGATATGCGGTGAGAAAACATCTTTTGAAATCTGGAAGAAATGAGGAGCAAGCTGTGTAAACATCGAAAGGAAAAGTCAGTTCCAAGAAAAGGATCCCGAAAGTGCGAAGGCACTGAGGGGGACCGGGCAGAGGAGGGGCGCGGGGTGGCGTCCAGAGGGGAGACGGCAGCTTCTACCCTGAGTGAAGCGGATGCCCTAGAGTGACTTTTAACAGAGTGACATGACATGACCTACCCTGTAGCAGGACCCCCTGGCTCTAAGCTTGTAGGTGGGCAAGAGTGCGGAGGGAGCGGCAGGGAGGAGACGGTCCTCAGTGAAGGAGGGGTGAGGAGCTCTGGGGCGAGCAGGCTGCAGGCCCACAATTAAGAAGGACTCCTCTTGACGAAGCAGCTAAGGGCTGATGGCTTTAAGGAAGGAGGCGGGCGGCCGCTGTGGCGAGGAGTGCCGCGCAGGTGACTGTCCCAAGAGGACACGGATTGGATTAGTTCCCTGCTGTGCGTGCAGTCAGAATGCGTGGGATGTGACAGACCCGGCCCCTGACTCAGCCACACAGCAGCCGCGTCCTGTCCACCGGGACATGCGCTCCCAGGTGGGAACCACCCAAGCCATGAGGCCTTCCTTCCATGGCCTGTCTGCACAGAGAGCAGCCATCAGCCCGTGCAGCACAGCCACAGGGCCTACGATCTAGTTCCCACATACATTTCCAAGTCCATTGAGTAAAATGAGCAACCAGCCACTTTTATCAGGTAGCAAAAACTGTCCCCTCTCCTAAAACCCCATGAAGTACTTCACAATCTTGGTCTTTAAGTGCCTGATGGTGATGGGAGGAAAGTGTTCTTTAATTATTTTCATATGAAACGTTTTCAAAACCTGCTCCTATAACCATCGTCACATAGGCTTTAATTATTCATCTCTTTGTTTCCGCTACAAGCTTTGCCAGGCCAAGCCCGTGCCAGCATTCTCTTCCCCTGCCTCTCTCCAGATCTGGAATATCTATTTCCCAAACCCTAAAAGAGACATGCTTGTCAAAATTAATGGGAAATGGAACAAGATTTCTATTCAAAGGCAGGAAGCCATTCAGTTCCACATAGCCAGTAACTCAGTTAATTTTAAGGGGCATTCTCAAGAGGGAGAGCATGTGCGGTGCCTGCTCCGTCAGCAGCGCCCGCCTGTGCATTCTCCTTCAAGGCTCTCACACGCACTCCTCCATCTGCCTCCACCTTCTCCCTTCACTTCTGCTTTATTCTTTCTGCACGTGTCCAATCTCTAATCACACAATCCGTGACCTGGCAGTCCTACCTACCTGACACTCCTGCCTGGCGGTCCTGTCTGTCACCTACAGAACTGTTCGATTTAGTTTCATTTTCTTTGTTATTTCCCAAGATTGTGTCTGCTTTGGTGACCAGCAAGCACCCACTACCTACACTCTGGATCTGGTACAAATCAGATACTCAAAACCATGTGCAGAATGAGTGAAGGGGGGAAATGTATGAATGAAAAAGTGGACCCAAGCCATGCCGTCCTGGAGCAAGAAAATGTTTAGAAATGCTTTCAATTTATGATAAAAAAGCAATCACTTAAACTACATTTCCTGCAAGCTTAAGTCATTAACATCCACAAACTATACTAATGTCACTGAAGGGACTACACTCACCATTTCTGCTCAAAAGAGAATTCCACTCAGCTAAGAAAAACACAAAGAGAAAATGTCAAGCCAGAGGCTAATTTTATCTGAAAGGTAAGTATCCAGAAGCAAGGCCCTATAATGGGAGCGCTTCATCACACACACTATATGTTTGACAAAGCACTTTCATTAGCGTGATTTATGTAATGGTTGGTTTGAGCACATCAAGATTACACACATATTGCACATAACAGCTACACAAAAAATGTACACTCAACACTTCATCGTGTTCTGATAAATACCTAAGTCCTACTTCTGGCTGATAGGCACAGTGATGTTTATGGCAATCAATACTGTGTTAAGCTCCATGCCGTAGTCCTTGGTCCTTGCCAAAGGATCAATTTAATGTTCTGCCTTCAGAGGCTTCAGTCGTCTGACTAATTTCCTCCTTATGAATTCAATCAACATGAGATGGCATATTCAGAGAGTCCTGGCGGAATCCCAGCCCTATATTCACAAATTCATTGATTTGGTGGAAGAACAAGTAAAGCAGCTGAGGTGAGAGGGGTACCTGGGCCAAAGACAGTGTGCTGGAGCGCAGCTTCCATTTGTTGGACAGAACTACAAGTAAAATAGCACTGCAGTTTTACTTAGAAATTGTACCACCTTCCTGCTACTTTTTGTCCATGTTCTCATTTAAAATAAAGGCCCTCCACTAACTTCATGACAGCATGGATGGGCCCTGGTCTGTATGCACTTCTAATTCATTTGACCCCAAGATTGCATTTCATAATTTTATTCTAGACCCTTGGGTATCTACTTAGATATGGTCAAATGCCCTTCTGGAACTTTTTTAAAGTCTGGGCAACCTAAAAGGTAAATGTCATAAAATTCTGAAAGAAAAAGTATTCATGTTTCTTCAAGATATGCTCACCCAGCAGCAGGAGTTCATCCATTTGTACTCTTTCATAAAAAGTTCTGTTTGTGAGGTGGATGTGTGGTTCAGGGATTACGCACTTGCCTTGCATGTAAGAGGCCCTAGTTTCAATCCCTAGCACTGAAAAACATTCTATTTCCTCAAAGATTTACAGATTGCTTTCAATCCACGTCCCTGACACATACCATGGGGAGCCCCCAACCTCAACCAAGCAGTAGAGGACTTACGTGTACAATTTCAATCCTACAGAATTTGAGGATGGCTTTATTCAGTCTCAGATACCATCCTCCTTCTTCCAAGACTAAGAGACCTAGAAGAAAAAGAAGGCAAACCATGTATCTAGCATTTCGGATAGCCTTGCTTTATGTCTTGGGAGATGTGCCTCTGGTACTCTACAAGTGGTCTTCACTAATTCACTCATTCACACATCCTTTTTTCATCATTCCTTTTTGTAGACGCCACCTAATGATCGGGAAGCAGACCAGAGATTGAAATAGTACAAGCATCAGGAATGACTTGCTACTTGTTTGCACAGAGGTCCTTCTCGCTCTGGCAGGAACAGCTTCTTGCCTTTGAGATTCACCGATACGAGTGTTTGCTGCTCACCATCACAGAGGAGGATCAACAGCCAGCTTTAAGACGTGACCATTTCTTCAGGCATGCCATGCAACACATGCGCAATAACACCTAGAGGACACATCTGTCTTTATTTGCTAGCACACTTCAGGATATCTAGGGAAGACAGTCATTAAATACAAACAAAGATCCTTGATGGTCTAATTCCACTGCCCTGTGCTGGACCCAGGAAATGGTCCTTCTTAAAAGGATCAGATCAGAGTACTATGGCCTCTGATATTGTCTTTACCTTCTGCCATGAATAATTGATCAAAAAGCATTCTCAAATTCTGAACAACACAAATATAGGATGAATTATTAACACACACTTCCCCAACCTAATCATTGTCTCTTCCTTTTTTACTTTATCCTCCTCACTCTTGACTCAGTAGAAAAGCCTCAATAGTTCTGGGAACTTTTGTCTAACAGGTGTATATTCAAAATGGTTCATGTCTCGTTCCTTTCAACATAAATCAAAAGGCTCTGGGTTAAATGAATTTATGGCCTATTGGTGCTGGTACTTTCTCATTTTTACACCCAGAGTTAAAATTAGGAGTCATTCTATTGCCCCTGTGAAATGCAACTGCTTTATCTGGATGAGGATTGGAGCAGTCTCCGTGCAGCCTGAGGGAGAGCTCATCCTTAGGAGAGAAGGTCCAATTAAAATAGGCAGAGCAGAGCAGGACATCGAAGTCTCATAGCACCACTCAAATTTGGAGGACGGTGAGGGCAACAGCCCAACTGCCTCCTGAAATCAGCATGTGTGCACCAGTGATTCTGCTGGAAGAATTTCTAGTTGCGCCATTGCTTCAGTGCGTCTCCTGGTGGACTTCAGACTTTGCCTGAGATTGAACCTTATTTCTCTCTTGCCATTTCTACCTTTGTCACTCCTCTCTCCACCCACACTACCCTCACTTTCCTCTTCCTGCTGACAACCAATCACTGTCCAGTCTCCCCATCTGAAATGGGGCCAAGAGGCCATGGAGCAAAGGAAGGGGCGAAAGGCATTGTCTATTGGCAACAGACACACAGGAGTAGAGAGTGACTGTCATGTGGTGTGGGCTAGATCTAACGTGTGCCCCCAAAGCCTCATGTGCTCAGAGCTGGGGTCTTTAGAAGGTGCCCGGATCTTGGGGTTGCCTTAACCCAGTGATGAAGCCACAGCTGGATATGCTGCTACGAGTGAGCCTGGTCAGAAGAAGAGAGTCACCAGGCCTGATCTGGAAGGGCCTCCCCTGCCCTGGCTCCTCCCCTCATTCTCTGCTTCCAGGGTCTAATGTGAGCAGCTGTCCTCCATCCAGAGCCTTCCACTGTGCCTTCCTGCCTTACAGCCAGCCAAGTAAGAACCAAGTCCTCTAAACCATGAGCTGACGCAATCCTCTCTTCGTTGAAGTAGTGGCTGCTGTTGTTTTGTCCCAGCAAGAAGACAGTGACTGAGATGCCCTGCATGAGCTTTCCTGCTTCTCCTCACTGAGATGTGACACAGTGCATCGGCTGGGCCTGCAAGGAGACCTGACACCATGCTGATGTCCAGCCTTCACATGGCCTGTCAGAACCCAGCAGCCCAGCAAGGCAGGGGCCCTGCAGGGAGCCAGGAGCGCAGGACTTCCCAGCAGCCACCCCTGTGAAGTGAGCAGTGCCCCTGAGCCGTGGAGGGAAGAGAGCGGGGCTGCAGTGAGTGGGGACATCAGGACAGGGAAGAGGAAGAGACAGACGTTCTCTGGCTCCGATCTCTTCTCGTCTAACTCCGTAACCTCCTGAGGGAAGTTTGGCTTGGTCTGTGGGTAGATGATGTCAGACTACAAAGAGGGCTTTTCCTCAACACCTTTAAAGATAACGACATGCACCAGAATTCCACTGATGACCTAATTAATTGATCTTGCATGAGAATCGCGTCTTATAGGATGCAAGATACATGGTCGTCACTGAGAAACAAGACAGCAGGTGCGCACGCTCTCACACCTGGCTTCTTAGAGGCCTCTGGGTTTAGCCTGAACTGCATTCAGTTAGGCTCCGCTTTTCCTGTGAGCATACCACAGCCAAGGCCCTGGAGCCAGAAGGGTGACTAGGCCCGGGCTCCTGCCTGGAGAAAGCCCGTGGCACAGTTAGAGAGTAGTATTCAGTCTTTCTTTGTTGCCAGCAAGAAAAACTGCTCTGGTCAGTCAGCTAAGGCTGCTGTGTGTTCTGCAGCATCCCCGGAGCAGCAGGACACTCGCACTGGAACTGAGAGGCCCAGCCCACGGCGTGTTGGAAAGCAGTCCACTCCAGCCACCTGTCCTGTCAGGAAGCCACTGGACACTGCCACAGTGAGCACCACTAGTGGCCACTACCACTGGACACTGTGGCTGAGCCCTCACTATGACTTCTTGTTAGTCCTTTATGGTTTGATTTGGTTTTTTCTTACTCTGTATTATGTGTTTATTTCCTGGTTCTAGAAATTGAACCCAGAACCTGTAAATTGAATTGCATATTCCACCTTTTACATATTTTTTATTTTGAAACAAGGTTTCACTAAGTTGTCCGTGCTGGCCTTGAACTCGTGGTCTTCTTGTTTCAGCCTCCTAAGCCACAAGGATCACAAAAAATCTCCTAAGATTAAATGTCTGAGGTCCAACCCAGCAAGTGCCAGTCCCTGGGGCTTCATTAAACTGACCTAGTGGGGTTTCTTCCCGAAGTAGATGGGGGAAGTGGATGTTAATGAGCAGAAGAGTAAAACGGATTAGATGGACCCTAAAGAGATGCAGTCCGAACCGAAGCATATAGAACTCCAAATAATATCAATCCAATGAAAACCACACCCAGACACATAA